>CALNHX010006039.1:0-19821 GCA_940337035.1 Agriotes lineatus | reverse complement strand
AATAATAGAAAATGCTTGTGTAAGAAATATATCGTTAATTTATAAATGACTGCTTCAAATACAATTCGTTTGCCTATCTACATTAGTTGCTCAATTTTTCTCATAATCTCATCTGTTTCGACAAGTTTTCCAGTTTTATAAACAGCAATGATCATTTTATGAATTTTTGCTTCTTTCTGCTTTTGCCTAGAACTTGATTACACTGTACACAGATGTTCAACGTTTATTTCGCGTATTTTTATGAACTTAAAAAGCTTATTTTCATGAAAATAAAAGGAAGAACTACTGTCAGTGGCGGTGATATGCATAAGCGGGAATAAGCGTTGCTTAGGGGCCCGGGCCCATAGAGCGCCTTTTGGGGGGCCCGGTAAGGCATTTACTACTCTATTTCTGTTGGTTATAATAGGATGTTATTTTATTTTTTGTTAAACGTTTACTTTGTATAATATACAATTCATTAAGTATATTTTTGTTTATATCTGCTTATTGGCCCAAGGTGCTCTTGCACGGCCACTGAGTACTGTGGTATCAAACATCTCCAGAACGACTATTTTAGCTAAACAGAATCTGAAAGTAACAATCGTATGGTTTTGATAACAAATTAGTTTGTACTATTCTCAGGAGGTCGGACTAGGTTCGATTCCCAGTAACTATACAGGGTAATATCACACGCTCCTTAGCTTTCACGCTAACTCCTACGGGCAAACGGGCCTCTAGAACTATAATTTTGTGAAATTCAACAGGTCACTGGCTTAATACAAGAGAAACAATAAGAAGAAATTCTCTCTCTTTACAATCCGTTGCATAGAACGAATAATAAGAATATTTTAGGACAAAGGGACATCCTACTTATGGGGTACATGGTAAATGTGCTCTTATATCAGAGATTGCTTAACCCCCGGGTTGCATTGGGCCGCGAATAGTTTAAGATAAGTCGCGGTAGGTCGATAAAGAAACCTTTCAAGTGCACTTATTCATAAAATTTCATTTCACATTATTATATAAATGTCGTCATCATCACTTATAACACCAAACTATTTGTTGTCCTGTTACAACTTCAAAGCTGGCTGCTCCACAGTTTACTACGCTATATAAAACCTACATTTCACTATTATAGCGTCGAATTATGCGTGATGACCATGTATCCAGGTGCTTGATAACAGCCCAGTCATATCATTGATGAGTCGGCTGCTGTCTTCCGCTGTATTATCTTATCTAAGTTTTATATAAGTTAATTATTCACATTATTTCGCCAGTCTTGCTAGCATCCTGCATCCAACATTGTAAAACGCCGCTCGCTTCTAGCAAGCTGCGTCATTGTTTCTCATTTCGACTATTAAAGTTTTATTTGAATTAATAAAGTTTTTTTAAAAAGTCGAAACGACGTTAAACCGAGTTAACTGGCGCAGTCGTTCGGATTGGTCAAAATGGCACCCCAGCTTTTTGAGTTTCAACTCTTAATTGACCAGAACAACATTCCATCGCCGGAGTCTTTGAGAAACCTCAACAGGACAAGAATTACCGCAGTTGAAGACTACCAGAAGCGTTCCGCCGCCAACCCAGAAGGAAGCCTTTCCAACCATCGAAAAGTGGAATTCTACCCCTTCAGAGCCAACATCGCTTAGCCGGAGAACAAACATCGCCGAAAGCCCAAGCACCGCTGGTTCCTGAGCCCTGACTATTGAAGTCACCCGACCATCGAGGTCAGACAACCCAAGATGAAATTCATGTACGAATTTACAACGATTATTTCCAAAGTGAAAATTTAATTAAAACTAATACTAACATACATTTAATATTGAATTTATTGAAATAAACTTAATTTCTCAGAAGAAATAAGTTGTTGTGCGCACTGGTAATTAACGATTGCATTTTAGTTCATAAGTTCATGTGGATCGCGGTAAGCGAGGCGTTTGGCGTGTTGATTAACAACACTTAATATCCAAACCACTCACGATCCATGAGTAGCCACCCTGTAGGACCCTACTAACATAAAGTAAAGTGAATTTGAACGCTGGATTCCTCGGACTCAGAATTCCTTCAATCAGATAGTGCTACTGACGACGAATTAGAGTTATTTCCGAATCATAATCTACCGAATTCTAATCCAACGAATTTTGATTTAAACGAACTATCACTTTTATTCCAAAATCTCGAAATGGCTAACGAAAATCAGCCTCAAGTAAATATGCCACCAGTGCAACCACCATTTGCCGGATATCCTCCAGGATTCCATACTTCATTGTTAAATGAAATTCCCAAGTATGAAGGAGCACCTTCAGAGCTCTCCGAGTACATAAGAGCCGTTGAAAACATCTTCGACCAATTTTGGCAACGACAAGAGGGAGCATACATAAATAAACTATTACTTTCTGCTGTACGCAACCGCCTTAAAGGTGCTGCACAAGAAGTAGTAACGGGACAAATTTTAAACTCTTGGAATGCTCTTAAAGCAATTCTCATAGAAAATTTCGGTGATCAAAGATCCGAATTAAATTTAAAGATTGACTTATCTCGATTAAGGCAACAAGCTAGAGAATCCCCTATCAAATACTACAATAGGTGTAGATCCCTACTAGCGATACTAAATTCAAAAATTTCCCTCAGCAACGAACATCAAATGATAAAAACCCATAAAATAAGTGAAGCTAGAAATTTGGCACTCACTGTTTATATTAGCGGATTAGCTGAACCTTTAGGTTCATTTATCAGAAGTCGTTCTCCCCAAACATTAGAAAGTGCATTAACTTTCGTAAAAACAGAGCTTGACATTAGATATTTCCAAAATTTAAACAGTCGAAATTCATATCAACAAACAGCCCATGTAAAGCCTAACTTTACCCCGCAAAAGCAGAATGATAGAAGCTTTCCCCAAAGCCAACACAATTTTAGAAGTAATCAAACCCCAAGCTTTCCCCAAAGTCAACACAATTTTAGAAGTAATCAAACCCCTATTTTTAAACAAAACTTAAATAACTCTTCTCAAAATTTCCCTATATTTCGACAGAATAATCCCAGCTTAAACGTTTTCAAACCTCAGAAAAACGTTCAGCCGTCATTCAAGCCCGAACCAATGGAAACATCCACAATAAAGAAAAGGCCTGTGTCTCATCAGTTAAGCAGAAATTTACCGCCAGCTCAAAGACCTAATTTCCAAAATCATTTTAGACAAAACAGTTTTGTGAGACAATCAAATCCACTATATAATTTTCCTAATCAACAGCAACTACATCATGTTGAAATAGCCGAACCGTATGAAACTTATTCCCCTGTAGAATACGAATCCCAAAATTACGAACAAGAAAATCCCGAATTCGACGAAAACGAACCCCAAGAATTAGACGCAACACCTGAGTATTTTGAACTTCCAGATCCAGATGATGCAATAAATTTTCAAATGTAAGCCTCGGAACAGAATCTTTCAATATTAATCCCTCACCTACATTACCTTACATACTAATTCCTAACACAAAACAAAAATTATTAATCGACACTGGTAGTTCCAGAACTATACTTTCCCCTGCTTTCGTTTACGAACACTTTCCCGATAAAATTTTTGAATCAGATTTTGAAATTACAACTAGTCACGGAACAACAAGACACAATTTAGTAGCAGAAATTCCTATTCCATCACTCTTAATCAAGAAGGAGACCATTTAGTTTATTTATACGATTTTCACCCCGCGTACATTGGATTAATTGGTACAGATTTATTAGCAAGTTTACAAGCGCGAATCGATTATCTTTGGAATCACGTACAAACCGAACAAACGGTAGTACCATTTTACTTTAATCAAGACCAAGAAAAACGAGAAATTCAAAAACGAAATTATTGCAATTTTTATAAAATACAATTGGAAAAAGCTTCAACGTTCATCTCTATCCCTCCTAGGACTGGACAAATAGTAAAATTACCTGCAATAGGAAAAAATGGCAGTAAATTAGCACCCAAATTACACTTCAATCAACATGTTATTATGCCCTCGGCTTTAGTTACCCTCGAAAATAATTGGTTTACAACTACCATTGTCAACACCTCCGATGTAGAACAATCCTTTAATATTACTCAACCCCTTTACATTGACGATTACTCAGACACAAATAATCACGAAAACATTTCTTTAAATAATATTTCAACCGATTCGAATAAAAACCTTTTTCCCGCTTCTGATCATGTAAGTCAGTGATACAGCCTTAGTAACAAAACGTGTAAGTCGGTGATTATATTTGTTTGCTGCTTTTTCTTGACAACGGAACTTAATATTATTATTAGGTTCCTAGGATAATAAAATTAGCAAAGCAAGATGCAGATTTAGACGTTTTGTTTATAAATTGCAAGTGTTTACGTGACATGTGACACTCACAGGTAACACGACTGACAAAAATTAATCTTGGTGACAGGTGACAAACCAAAAGATTTTTTCAAAAATCTAGGAAGATTTCGATAAGCAGCGGGAAAAATATAATAAGATAACTCGGAATGTATCGCCTATTAACATTTTCAGCAGGCAACAAGCCGCGACTTCATCTTGGCTTGTACTTGCCTACCTCAAATGTTAATAGGGCCTTACATTCCTAGTTACTTAAATAGCTATTATCAGACAACCTTAAAGAAAATTTGCGACTTAACCACCTTAATGAAGAAGAACGTGCCCTATTAACAAACTTATGCTATGAATATAAAGACATTTTTTATAATCCTAGTATCCCTTTATCAGTAACCTCTTTAGTAAAACACCACATTCGAACAAAAACTGACAATCCAATCTTCACAAAAACGTATCGATACCCTCACATACACAGACGGGAAGTAAAAAACCAAATTAATAAAATGCTACAAGAAAAAATTATAAAGCCAAGCGAATCACCATATAATTTCCCGATTTGGGTCGTCCCAAAAAAATTGGACGCCTCAGGTAAAAGGAAATGGAGAATTGTTGTTGACTATAGGAAGTTAAACGAACAAACTATAGAAGACAAATTTCCCCTTCCAAAAATTGAAACTATACTTGATAATTTAGGCCGTGCAAATTATTTCACTACCCTTGACTTAGCATCTGGATTTTATCAAATCGAAATCGACAAAAATGACCGCGAAAAAACCGCATTTTCAACTGAAGAAGAACATTACCAATTTAGACGTTTACCTATGGGTCTTAAAAATTCACCAGCCGTATTTCAACGAATGGTGAACATAGCATTGACTGGTCTTACACCAACCCAATGTTTAGTTTATCTCGACGACATAATAGTTTATGGATCATCTCTTCAAGAACACATGACCCGCTTAAAAAATGTATTTAAAAAATGTCGCGAAGCCAACATTAAAATTCAACTTGACAAATCGGAATTTCTTCAAAAATCAGTAAATACCTAGGTCACATCATTACCCCCAATGGAATTAAACCAGATCCCTCAAAAATATCAGCAATTAAAAATTTTCCTATTGCAAAATCAAAAACTGAAATTAAATCTTATTTAGGACTATTAGGCTACTATCGTAAATTTGTCAAGGACTTTGCAAAAATTACAAAACCTATGACTCAATGTTTGAAAAAAGACAACAAAATTATTCACGATAAAAACTTCTAACCCACGAACCATTACTTCAATACCCTGATTTTTCCAAACCATTTGAACTAACGACAGACGCATCTAAATACGCATTAGGCGCTGTGCTGTCCCCAAAACCAAAAACCTATTTGTTATGCATCCCGTGCACTCAACGAAACTGAACAACGATATTCAACAATAGAACGCGAACTTTTAGCCATAGTTTGGGCTACTAAACAATTCAGACCTTATTTATTTGGTACAAAATTCACATTATATACTGACCATAGACCTTTAATTTGGCTAAGAAATCTAAAAGAACCGAATTCAAAATTAACCCGTTGGTCCCTAAAACTTGAAGAATTCAATTTTGACATTCATTACCGCCCGAAAAAGAAAATAAAGTAGCAGACGCTTTATCTAGAATCCCTCTTAACGTCTTAACTATAAACCCCCAATGAAACAAGAGAAAATGCTCTACAGACACCTGAACCCTACCTGGCCCGTCAAGTATGGTACCCGAAATTTCTGAGCGTTCATCAGAAATGCCTAACATAGAAGATTTATTCGATATTCCCGCGATAGATCAATCCTTATCTAACCCATTATCTACCAACCAAGATCACAACCAGGAAGATTAGCACCTGATAATCAATCACTAGATAATACCATACATACCCAATTGGATTCGGCACCCGCAATAAATATTACTGACAAACCCCTACAACATTTTAGGAATCAAATCGAATTTATATAGACCATTGTCCCAAAGAAAATCCAAATTATAAAATTTGATGACAATAAATTACTAAAAGTATTTATTAACCCCAAATCGTGTACAACGAAATTTACAGAACTACTTTTAAAATTTTGCATGCCCAAAACCAACTATTATTGTTACTTCCCGACGAAAATATTTATAAAGATTTGCAAAATTCATAATCTCCGTTACTAACGAAAATACTCCCAAATTTTTAAATGTTTATCCCAAGTCACTTATGTAACTGACAAAGAAGAACGAACCAGCCAATTTCAACTATCATGAAGGAAAAAATAATCACAGAGGTATTAAGGAAACCGAAGAACACCTAAAAAGAAAATACTGAATACTGAATTGACCAAGCAATGTAACATTTTCTAGTTTTTGTATTGTTGGTCATATAGATACCGATGGGGCCAAAATTATACAGGTTGCCTAAAATTGTGCCAAACATTCCATGAGTTGGAAAAGGTTCAAATAAAGTATGATCAAAATTATTTTCATCTAGTATGGCTATGGAATTGCTCCTAATTTGTAAACGCAACTATAAGTCACTTAAAATCAAATGTCAAGTTTGACATTTAAGTATAAATGCCGTTACATTCATACATTAGGCACTATCCCATAGCCATACTAAATGAAAATAATTTTATAATTTTTGTTCATACTGTATTATTTTCCATACGAGTAACCAAAATGGAAAATGCAAGAATGTCGTCGGTAACTAGGCCTAGCTACCATTTTCTATTTCAGTCACTCTTAAGGCACTATGAACCTTTTCCAACTCAAGGAATTGCCATGTTCCGTACAATTTTAGGTAACCTGTATACAGAGAGATTTTCTTTACTACGAACACGGCAGATGATATGTCGAATTTACAAATGCCGAGAATTTGACGTTGACAGTTCGCGTATTTTGTCAGTAGCTAATATCTACTGTCATTTCTATCTTAGAATCGATAACTACAAAGCAACGGAACCGTGCAAATAGTGAAATGGTATTATCAGGGTCCAACGCTCCAGGAAATTCAAAATGCCTTTCACAACATTTGGAAATAGGCGTTCTTCATCGTTATCAAAGTTACATAGAGTTATTTCAAATTTTGAAAACTTTGGATGTGTTTCTCCCTAAAAGCACAAAAGGCCTAATGTTCCCAATGAAGACAGGAATTTAAAAGAGGTTTGTATTACCGCTAATGGCTGTCCAGATTATTCTTTTAAATAGTACTGGCACTAATACATTGGCTAATGTGCGGAGAAGTTTCTGTGATCACTTAATAAGATATTGTTTAGCGCAAGAAGGCAGGCTCTTTGAACACGAGCTAATTTAAACTTCTGGAATTTTGTTGTTCGAAATAAAAATAGTTTTACTCTGACTATGAGATAGTTTGTTCGGAAGAAATTATTTCTTCAGAATGCGTTTTACTTTGTGAACTACATTTTTTTACTTTACTCTTAATCTCTAAAAATCCTGTTTTCAACTCTGAATTTATCACCTGAATTAATCACAGTACCTCATACATTCTATCTGTGATATAATAATTAATTAACAAAAATTACACCAGGCGTCGATGCTTCGTCTGCGTCGAACAATTACTTAAACAATCAACGCAGACGACCCGTGGATTAATATCAGAGTACCTTAGACCGACTGTCCATCGGCCTTGGCGTCCTTTTAGGCAATCGTAAATTCGCCTTGATTTACTCGTGTTCGCAGTTCATGAATTTTCACTACAGCAATGAGATAACATGAACAAGACAATAGAATGCATTGCTTGATTAAGAAAGAGATAAACATAGAAGCAAATATTCGAGTAGGATTGACGCTCATTTTAATTATGACATATCTCACTAAACATGCTTACTGAAATATCTTTTTGTATGGTAATTTCTTGCCTACTCAAGCATTCTATTTTGTTGTTTATAGTAACTCATTACTGTTACATGGATGGGGCCATAATTATAAAGTATGATCAAAAATTATTTTCATCTAGTATGGCTATTGAATAGTTCCTAATCAATGAATGAATTTATGAATAAGTCACTTAAAAATCAAATGTCAAGTTTGACATTCAAGTATAAACATAGTTGCATTCATAAATTAGGAACTATTCCATAGCCATACTAGATGAAAATAATGATCATACTTTATAACAGCAATGAGATAACATGAACAACAAAATATAATGCTTGAGTAAGAAAGAGATGACCATACGGAAAAAAATTAGTAGTCATGCTTAGTTGACATGTCATAATTAAAATGAGCGTCAAATCTACTCGAATATTAGCTTCTATGTTTATTTCATTCTTACTCAAACAGTGCATTTTATTTTCGTGTTCGTGTTATCACATTGCTGTTATATACAGTGTGGAAATTAAGTAGCGCATAAATTCGGTAATTCCGTTAATTCAACTTGCAGGAAGTATATTAAAATCATTTTCAGATTTTTATATCATTTGTTTTAAATGTTATGACGTCATCAATATTTTTCAAGCGACAACATATACTTTGATTATTTATTTCGGTAGCAATTTTTACTCTATTTTCAATAGTATAACATTTTAAATAGAAAACGGCCCTAAAGTTCATATACGTAGTAAAGATGAATGATATTAACGAAGTAATTCTAGTTACCTGAGTATAATAAAAAAACCTAGTGTAAGTGAGCCCCCCGAAGTAATTCCAAAGCGGTCCCAGAAGGTAACAGTAGAAGAGCTTAAAGAGGAAGAACAAAAATTAGAAATGATAAAAGATAATTGAAAAATGAATAAAAAAGAGTAATGCTTTACCTGGATTTGAAACAAAAACCTTAATAGTGATTACTTTTGACTTTGACAACAATTCTAACATAACAAATGAATGTACAATCATTAATTTTTGTTTTAAGCCCAGGTAACTAGCTATCCTTACTATTTGAACTTTTTGAAGGCAATTTTTTTCACTTTTTCTAATGTAAGCTATTCAAAATGTTCTACCGTTGAAAACAGATTACAACTTGCAACCGAAATGACTGTGTTGAAAAATAAAATGGTTTCAAACTTCCTAGTTGTTTGCTTCTATCTTACGAACCGCCCTTGTATGACAATAGACAAATGGTTGAAAAATAGAAACATATAGGTTAATGGTGAAAATTAGCTTTCTATTAAGGTAAATTATGTATCAAATGTGAAGGTAACGATTTAACAAGCTCTTTTCTGAGAGTTATTTTCTATGGTTGTGTCTAAATGACAACTTTTTGCACAGTTTTTAGTGTTACAAGTGGTGTTTATAGCACTCTTAATTTTTGCGAGCGAATTACATCTTTTTCGCACGTTGCCATTGGTGCCGTTTTTTTAATGCCACATTGAAGCACACTTTGTGATAAATTTGAATGTTTACATAACTTGGAATATATAACACATGGCGAAGGAAAAGTGTCATCGAACTACGTTTTTATATTTCTGTTAAGATCGTAGAAAAAGTAGTGTATGATACACGTCTATAAGTGTCATTAAAGCACTAGCAATGTTAAAAGCCGTCGCACGTGCTTTCCACGCTACCTTGTACACTAGTATCATTATATTACTATTATTTTTTTCCAATAACTTTGAAACTCGATGCTATCGTAACACAGCACTTTTTATAATAAATAAGTTTGCTGAAATAAAAGAAGGTTCACACGTGATTTACTGAATTTAGAAGATATTATATCAGAATCAGATCAAACATAGTCCCGTCACTAAGTAATTTTTGCTTGAAAGTGAACCGAAATTTGAAATTTCTTTTTCTTGGGTGTGGAAAGGGTTCAGGAAAGCTTAACTTTAAGTTGTCGGCCAAGATTTCCTATGTGCCAAGTCCGCCATCTTGAAAAAGGAGTGCGTTTGTTTTCTTTTGCGATAACTCGGTTCCCGTTAACACTACATGAAAATAAAGTAGACCGTTTTTTTATAGTTTTTTATGTCCAACAATTTATGTTCTATTACTTTTCCACTTCTTCGCTTGTGTCTCGTTTCACGTTTTATTTGGCAAAAAAGTAGTTATTATCAAACCGGTAAATTAAAATACGACTTGCGAGTTGTAGAGCGGACCAAAGTCGTCAAGTCGTAAATTTTTGGTTTCATTATTGAAATCATTATATTTCATCAAGTAGGCAGTACATAACATTATGATTGTTCGATTTTGTGTACGAAGTTAAGCTAAGTTTTTGTAATTGTAAATAGCTTTTAACATTTTTTTATTTCAAAATACATAAAATAACATGTCATATTTTGCAAAAGTCACTTGCGAATGAAAGAGTTTTCACAGGTCTCGCTTTGTCCACGCAAGTGTTTCCCATCAAAAGTGTTTCCGATCAAAAGTGTTTTACATATAAAACAATCACCCATATTAACTTCACCAAATAGCAAGTTCACAAAATATTCGTTTCGAAACGGAAATGAAAAGGAAATGTAAAAATGTCAAAAACTACGATCCCGTACTAGACCAAGAGCCCATAACACCCGAATTACTAGTCATAGCGGCAAGCTTCGTAGGTAGTAAACCTTTCTATATTGCTCAAGTAGGTGTCAAAAACGCAAGTATGGCAGCCGAACTGCGGTTACAAATATTAACGGCGGCTTTATATATAATAAAATTAACTATATTTTTTTAAAGCGGCAAGGCTAATTTTAGTTTTAATCGATAGACAAGGTCCCTAAACCCAGACGAAAATGTTGTGCCATACTGATAGGAAGGGTATAAAGGGCCGCCATACTAGGTCAAACTGGTAGTTTTTTTATTGTAAAAAAAATTATAGCGGAAAGCTTCAATTTTTGTTTACTACTTCATTTAAACACCAATTATCCAAAAATATAATTGCCATACCGCTTGGATGGTTATGTGGGTAGCCATACTGGTACAAACATGTACGATTTTATTAGCCATGCTGCTATCAGGGCCCCCGCTACCATATCTGCAAAGTGTGCAATGCACACGGGCGCCATCCTTTAGGGGCGCTAAAACCCAGGGTCCAAAAAAAAACAAATTGCAAACAGATTTGCAAAAAAAAACAAAAAACTAAAATTAATTTTAAAATAAAAGTTGAGATATTAAATAGGATTAGATATAAATACACACGAAATTTGATTAGTATATCATCCAGTTACTGCCGATTCCTATGTTGCGAGAACATGTCAGACGGTAGTTTCTTGATTTTTTCTGTTCAGACATGAATAATGCCTGGAGCGCTATAAAAGCGATGCATCGCCAGAGGCGTTTTTAAACCGGTTAGTTCACTGGACCGTGCAACAAGTGCAAAAAAACAAGTAATCTTATTAATTTTTACATTTAAAGTTATTTTTATTTTGTCAAGTGTTGTGTTGTATAATATTTTGCTTTCCTACTTTTTTTTTCTCTAAAATTAAGTGCTGAATACCTACTGACTGCAATTTCAACGGTTTGATTTTTTATAAAATGGTAAGTGTTCCCTACTTTATACTATCAACATTAACCCTTTATAGGATACCGGTTATAATTAATTTTTTTTACCCAAATATCTTTTTATTAATTGAAATGTCATGTACGAGTTTAAAAAAGTAATTGGTTTTTTATCCATAACTCGCTTAGTTTTTATGCTATCGATCTTTTTAAAAAACCATTTTGTAGGGTTTTTAAGGGCTATAAGATCAAATTAGTTTAATATTTTTTCTGCCTTTATTTTTGAAAGGGTTTAAGCTGAAAGGGCTCGAACAAATTGCTTTTTACTCAAATATGCAAACTTGGTGCTTATTATTGTGCTTACTTTAGAAGTTAATTCCTAATTCCCATGAGTACTAATTATTTATTTGTTTTTTCAGGATAAAAGAACGAGACCTTCAGGTGCGAAGTTTCGCGAGCAAAAGAAACTGAGACTACAAGAAAGGGAAAAAATGGCTGGATCTTTAAAGCACTTCTTGCAAAACAATCAAGATTCCACGGAGACTATCGATGAGACCGAATCTCAAGATTCTAAATCCGTAATATCAGTAACCGTGAGTGGACCATCTGAAATTTCAACAGAGGCGACCACGGTAACATCAGGTCCTGCAACAAGTGGCGGCGGTTGTAGCAGCAAAACAGCTTCTACTGATGCAGAGCCTGATGAAGCGATGACACCATCCTCGTCTACAGCACTTGAACAATCCACTTCAGGTAATTCAGCTTGTGTAAGAAGTTCGGTAATGTCAGCTACCGAAATACCTGCTGCAAGTGACACTTTCGATGAAGGCTTTAATGAGGCTAGTGTCGATATAATTCCGTCCGACCCCGGTTTGTGGCCCGAAAGAATCACCAATGAGATAGCTAGAATATTGATTAAACGTGGTCCGCCCTTGATAGACATCAGTTTTAGCTTTCCTAGTAATAAAGATAAGAGAAAGTTTTCGTGCAAATACTTTGTAAGAAGTCTAGCAAATGGAGAAAAAGTCGAAAGGACTTGGCTTATTTACTCTATTTCTAAAGATTCTGTATTTTGTTTTTGTTGTAAGTTGTTTTGTAAAACTCCTAACACTTTTTGTGATACAAATGAAGTATCTGATTGGCAACACTTGTCTTTGCTAATGAAGAGACACGAAACGTCAATTTTACACAACAGTTATATGAACACTTGGGTAAATTTAAAAAAAAATGTTGGAGACATCTACGACTGTTAATGCTCATCACCTGCGGATTTTAGAAACGGAAAAAGAATATTGGCGCAACGTGTTGGAAAGAATTATTGCGATTGTTAAGTATTTATCTACACAATGCTTGGCATTTGAAGGTTCTTCTAAATTACTTTTCAAACATGATAATAGAAATTTTCTAAAAGCTGTTGAGATGATTGCCTATTTTGATTCAGTGATGAGACAGCACTTTAGCCGAGTGTGTAACTCCCAAAAAAAATCTGTTAAAATGACTCATTATTTAGGCGTGCAAATACAGAATGAAATAATTGAATTATTGTCGTCTAAAGTAAGAAATAATATTTTAGAAATGGTTCGCAGTTCAAAATATTTTTCAATAATATTAGATTGTACACCAGACACTAGTCATACTGAGCAAATTAGTCTTGTTCTGAAGTATGTTGTCCTTAACACCACTTCAAAAAAGGTTGAAGTTAAGGAAAGTTTTATTGCGTTTAATCCAATACTGGACTCTACAGGGGAAGGGATATATACATTTCTGACAGAAATTTTGAAAAAATTAAATTTAGATATATAAGCATGTTGGGCTTCAAAAACGCATTCTTATGCGAATCCGAGAGCCCTTTTTGTACCTTGTGCGGCCCATACTATGAACTTAACAGTAAATGACGCTTCTAAGGTGTCAGATGCTACAATAAACTTTTTTAATCTTGTGCAAGAGTTATATAATTTTTTTTCGTCATCCACAAAAAGGTGGGATGTTATGAGAAAAAAATTCCCCGGGTTAAGTTTAAAGCCTCTAGGTGAGACAAGATGGTCCAGCAGAATTGATGCAATAAATCCGCTTAAATTAATTAAGGTTTGCGAAAGTCTTCTAGAAGTAGCTGAAGATAATTCCTTTCACATTGATGCAAGACATAAAGCGAGTTCCCTCTTAACGTCTGTACAAAATTTTCAATTTATTTGTGGAATTATTATTTGGCATGACGTTTTATTTCATATAAATATTGTATCTGCAGTGTGTCCAGTATGATTTTTCAAATACGCTTTTCTGTTCAAGCACCAATTTATATATTTTAACCCAAACTAATTCTAACACAACGCTTCCTATGTCAAAGTCACTGAACATGGAAAAGAATATACATAGTAAGCGTTGTAATGAAGAATGTATCTGGAATTTACGTCATCAAATCTTCCAACGAATTCCAATTTTCCAATATTACGTGCGAAGAATTCGAATGGAATGAAATAGGTTTGAAATTGAAATACACCTTTATTTAACCAAACTTTCTTTAATCAAGAGGTCTGCAAACTCTTTGAAAAGTATATTAATAGTTTTCAAACTGAATGATGTTTACGCAAGAAATCTACACTAGCCTTTTTATACCGATGGGGCCATAATTATACAGTGAATTTATTTTAATGGTTAACATAGCAGTTTCGTTTCTATGCCAGCATTTAATCATACAGGTCACTTCCATTGTTACCAATGAAATCAATAGATTAGAGCATTTATTTTACGAGTTAACATACGAATTTGAATTATAGTCCATTTACTTGACATCTGCACTGTCAGTGTCAAATTAAAAAAAAAGCCTTGACTATACCTAAAAAATAATGTGTTTTTTATTAGACTGTATAGTAATTTAATTGTTAAAATGTAAAAAATAGCAGTGGTGCCAACATAATGTCAGTTGGACAGTGCAGATGTCAAGTAAATTGACTATAGGTACTTGCTAATAGGAGACTTTAATTTTGTTACCAGAATGTAGGTATGCAACTAAAAAGTAGATAGGTAGAAACAACTTGTGAGTTGTATCTTTTTTCAGTGGTATACATTAGGATAACTTTTAATTGTCTTTTTGACAAGTAATAAGTCCTATGTTAACTCGTAAATACACGCTCTAATCTATTGGTCTCATTTGTAACTATGCAAATGAATTGTATGATTAAACGGTGGCATAGAAACGATTCACTTATGTTGACTATTAAAATAAATTCCCTGTATATAGAGTGATTTTTAAAAACCCAATTACAGCAGACCCTGGATAGCGTGAATCAGTTGGCACTACTGAAGTGCATTATCAGTCTATGTCAAGTTTGAGGTTAGTAGGTTAGGTTTTGTTTGTCATTTGACACAAACTAACACAAAACCTAACCTGCAAATCTCGAATTTGACATAGACTGACAATGCACTTCAGTACTGCCAACTGATTCAGACTATCCAGGGCCTGCTGCAATAGTGTTTTTAAAAAATCGCTCGTACTAACAGCAATGAGTGGAAGTGAATAACATATAGAAACACCTTTGTAAGAAAGAGATAAACATATCTAATTTAAAATTTAGTAGGTTCATTTTTATTCCGGAAAAATGATCACATATGAAAGTTACATGTCAGCTTGGAACATCAAAAGCCAAAAATCAAAAATGACTAGACGTCTCACACCAGAGCAGAGAAATGCGGTAATCCGCCTCTATTATAAATATGGAAGCATGCGCTTGGTAGTAGCCCATTGGCCTGAGGTGTTCCCGAAAGAGGTACCACCAACATTACTTTCTGTAATGAGGATTGTTGATAAATTCAGGAAAACGAATAGTTTGCTTCACACCAAGGGTGGTGGACCCCCCACTACTTCTTGTACTGAAGAAAATGATGAAATAGTATGCCAATCTCTAGTGGAAAACCCCAGTACAAGTTCTAGACGCCGTAGTGCTGAACTAGGTTTATCTAGAACTTCACTTAGGCGCATTATAAAGAAGAATAAATTTAAAGTTTATAGGCCTCGAGAAATGCATTTTTTTAAAGATACTGACTTTGAAAAAGGAGAAATTTTTTGTGCTGCATTTCTCAATCGAATTGAAGATGAAAATTTTTTGGACAAAATTATTTGGACTGATAAAGCAGGTTTTAAATTAAATAAAAGTGTAAATCGAAATTCTTGTGTTCATTACGCTGTTGAAAACCCCCATATTACTTTGGAAAAACGCTTAAACGAACCAGGACTGACTGTCTGGGGGGGGGGGGGGGGATTTCATCTCTTGTGTTGTTGGTCCTTACTTTTTTCGAGAAACGGTAACTGCTCAAAATTATTTAAATATGCTGCAAAATTACGTGCTCCCGCAAATTCAGCAAAAAGAAGACTTTGGTGATTTATATTTTATGCAGGATGGCGAACCTCCTCATTTTGGAGCAGCTGTTCAAACATTTTTAAATAAACAATTTCCAGCCAAATGGATTGGAAAAAAGGGCGCTGTTGAGTGGCCAGCTAGGAGTCCAGATATAACACCTATCGACTATTTTTTCTGGGCATGGATTAAAATAAAGTGTATCAAAATAAACCAATAATCTGGAAGAACTCGAAGAAGCAATTACAAATGCTTTTCAAGAGCTTGCCCAAGAGTATGACCTCTGCTGCACTGTCTGCAGATCAGTAAGGGTCGCTTGCAACAGTGTTTAGACCAGAATGGAAAACAGTTTCAGTTTTTGCGTTAATTTTACATAAATACTTATAATTACTCTTATGACGTTCTACACAGTTTAAAGTTTGTTTGTTTGTTTGTTAATGGACAAGGTCTAGGCATGCAGGGTACCAGGTACCTTAGACACCGACTGCTTTGGTCATATGGCCAAAGTCCTACTGAGAATTTTGCCGAGACTAAGGGGATCAACCCTAGCAAAGGACCTTTTACATGCTAGACATCGTAGTAACAAGGGGCCCACGGATTTACATCACTTCCAAATGATGGAATTCTGTAGAGGCTTTCATCCGCATTTTTTATTTTTAAAAACCTCACCTACACAAATATCAAGCTTTAAAGAGTTTGTTTTAATATATATGACTTTTTTATTACATATTTTTGCATTATGCGATTTTACACGTGCTTCAGTTAATTATGCAAATTATTCCTTTTATTTTAAGATACAAATACCTATGTTCTGTTGTATTTATTGAAATTTTTTGACGTCTGTCATAATTTTCAAACCATACAGTTTCAGCCTGCTATGATGTAAGATAAATATATGTGTCTCTTTCTTTCATACTAAATATGCACTTTATTCACTTTCACTCATTGCTGTTATAACAACAGATCAATAAAAAAACAATTAGGGCAGGCTGTAATATGTGTTGCACGTTTGGCAGTACTGAAGTGTATTGTCAGTCTATGTCAAATTTGAGATTTGCAGGTTAAGTTTTACGTCAGTCTGTGTCAAACAACAAACAAAACCTAACCTACTAATCTCGAATTGGCATAGACTGACAATACACTTTAGTACTGCCAAACGTACAACACATATCACAGCCTGCTCTAATTGGTTTTTTTATTGATCTGTCTGTATATAATTATGGCCCCATCAGTATTATCAGTGCATCTATACTACAATATTCATAGCTCATTAGACATTATAAACAGTAAAAATGATAGACAGGACAAGATCCATCGCGTTCTTCAATTTTTGCAACAGTTTTTTAATGCTTGTTTAATGCTTAACAAACACTTCTTTGAAAAATAAAATACTATAAGCTTTTGACATTTCGTTGCTTCTGATGGGAATAGTATCCAGTAACTGGAGTTATTTGTCCAGAGTACTTACTGTACTTTCATTCCAGTGACTGACATTCAAATTCATCGACCTTGAAGAAAATGCCGCTGATACAAAAATCAGCAAACAAATTGATTCCCCGCATTTTCTGTATTTACAGGCGGATTTAACTCGTGCAAATCGAATTTACGGTAACAATGGAGAAGTAATGCAAATTACGTTGTTTTTGTCATATTTCCAAGCAACCAAAACCCTTTTACGTAACTGTCGGGTTTACGTTTTATAACGTTTGTGGAAACTGACTGCGTTTTTATAAAAACTAAGAAGTATTCACTTGCCTACGAGACACTTCGATCTGTTATGCTTAATTTTTGTAAATTTCTGTAAAAATGTTGAAGTAGGTAGTAATCTATAAGCCAACGTCGAATATGTCACCAGTGAATCCGTTATGGGAGACAACCTTGCGGTTTTCCGCTTGGTAGTTTTTTGATGTCGCACTTGAACCAAAAAATTAAGCAGCGAGATATTTTTAAGCATCATTCGGAACTGCTGCAATAAAAAGAATGCTGTGAAAAATTGGCTAACTACTTAGGATGAACTACTTCACATCTAGTTATTTATCTCCGGTCGCGGTAATACAGGAACATTAAAAAGCTATTACGACGCCGAAGACAACGCCGCCTTTGTTTTAGTTCTAAATGTCGTGTTTACGGTAAAAGTAACTTTGTGTAATGAAGTAATAAAACGGCATTTGATCAAATGCCTATTTATCAATATAATGCTCACATGCTTAAACACACAGGTGCTTGAGATGAACGGTACCGGCTATTGCAGTAATTGAACAAATTGTGTGTTCAGTGGATATCAAGAGCAGAGTGAACCCAAGTTATGATTGCTGCTTCGTATCTTTTTGTCGCAGTGTTGTAAAAAAATATATGGCACTATGGCAATTTTGCACTGTAACAAAATTAAACCAGTATTTACTACACCTGCTTACGGTGTATGACGCTAGTGCGCAGAGTAATCGCAATTCTCCTTAATAATCTATCATAACAAAACTTTAAATAAACTTCAACAACATAAATTAAATTGCAAATGACAAATAAAAATATAGAAGTATTTAAATTGTTTTTAACGAATTATTTTATTGTTCATATAGCTTAAAATCCATTCAACTGTTTTGTATATTTTTGCACATATACTTAAAATAATTCCACCTTTGTCTCTTAAACAAAGGACGGTCCACTATTTTTTAAATTAATATATGATTGTAAAAAATAACATTTGAACATTGCTTAATGCTTAGATACCTTGCAAGAGCAGGCAGTTTCTAATTGATCCTTACTGATATCATGGAACAAATTACACTTTCTTCACCAAATCAACTGCTAGAATCTTCGTAATAAGAATAAAACTAATAAGTGTGGCCATTTGAGAGGAGTCTTCCAAACCAGTTTTAGCACTAAATTTTAATTGAATAATAGCAAATTACAGTCGCGCGCGATCTTTCAACCGGAGTAGTAGTAAAGTTTGTTATTAAAGCAGTTTTCATTATTCTTATTAATTCGTAGTTATTGTTAATTACCAATCGGGTGAGCTATCGCACATCTGAACACTTTAGTGTAGTGAAACAAACTATCGGTGTATCAACGAAATTAGCAGAAATCAGGCGAATCGTTATGCAAAACTTCACCAAAATAAAATTGTCCAGGGAAAATAATATAACTGATGACCCAATTGAAATTAACGAGCATCTCAAGCCTCACTGTAATTTATCATGGAAAACTATCTCAGTCGTCCCAAGGTCCTAATCCTTTATCTGGCAAGCGTCCCGATACATCCCCACATGTATGTGAACACATCAAAAGATATGTCTTTAATAATGACACTTTGTTTAGTCAAAATAAATACTATCTTACACCCCCAAGCAAACTAAACGATAACATCACCTCAATCAACACTTGCCATTTAAAATAGCCACAATTACTAATATCGAATCGATAGCTATACTGGCTAAACTACAAAACAAGCAATACTTTAAAACTAATTTAGCATATACAACCGAATAAGAGACTATGGTTGTTAACTAATCATATCCCACGTACTGTAGCCACGCGATACGCAAAGATGACATGGAAAGACTAGTGATTGAAGGCTAAATCAATGGGAAGCAGTCGTACGGTAGATGCCCAATGAGGTGGTCAGATCAACTTAAAACGCTAATTAAAGAAGGGCTATACAGGGTGTTTACGGTCTTGTGAATTTATTTTTAAGGGATGATTAAACACCTTAAAAGAAGGTCATTAACGCCAAAATGCCTTAACAAAAGTTGTATAATAAGGGAG
>CALNHX010006038.1:0-96442 GCA_940337035.1 Agriotes lineatus | reverse complement strand
TCACTTTCTGGCTCATATTTTCGGTAAATTGTGCTCTCCGAGATATTTAACGCAAGAGAAGCACGGCGAACAGCGTTGGAGGGTGAAACTGTTGATTTACTATTATTAATATTGTACTCTTCATAAAAAAAAACGCATAATATTCAAATTAATTGTTGTGACTGCTCGTTATACCGCATGTCCGATGGTTTCTTTTAATTTCCAGTTTTCGGCTCAACAATTTTAGGTTTTAATACCCTTATCTCAATAACTTACACGAAAAATATAATCTGACAGATTAGAAACGTCAAATTTTTAAAATTAATTTTATGAATCGACATGCCTTTTTTTCAAATTTCTTCCATTTCATCTATTTTACTAAAGATGAACAGAGACAGACAAAAGTCACGTGACTCCGAATGGGTATAATTTTGACTATACAATCTGTTCTCCGATACACAACACGGCTTCAGACAGCTCAGATCTACAGAAACTGCTAGGTTTAGCCTGCTCCGCTATGTCTATCAGCAACTGGATAACGGTAAATTTGTTGCATCAATATTTTTCGACATATCGTGTGCATTCGACACTGTGAATGTGGAATGTATTAGAAAAAAGTTATGTTGCTTAGGCATTCGGGGCCCACTTCTTATGTGGCTGATATCTTTTCTTACTAACAGAAAACTGTTTGTTAAAATTAATGATGTAACGTCTACCACTGTCCGTATAAACTTAGGTGTTTTTAAGGGCTCGGTATTAGGCCCCTTGCTGTATCTATTGAATGTTACCGATTTGCCCTTACATGTTACATGCGCGCAAATCGTTAGCTTCGCTGACGACACAGCCTTCACTGTATCTGCCGATACGGTAAAGGAACTCACTTATAAAATTGAAATTTGTCACCAGGAGTTCAAAAACTGGTGCTTAAAAAATCAACTTGTACTCAACATGAACAAAACTGTTTGCGTGAACTTTAATGCCTTGAATAATATAAAGGGCATTCCATATAATTCCCAATTGTGCGCTTATCTAGGCATATGTATCGATTCTAATCTCGACTGGAGGGAACAAATAAACTTAGTATGTAAAAAACTGAATTGTGCTTACTACGCTATTTTAAAATTAAAGCCGGTACTTGACACGTCTGACTTAATACAGGTATATTATGCCTTGGCTTTCAGCCACATGACTTATAATGTTTTGTTATGGGGTATGGCTACCGAATGGAAGCGAGTATTTGTTCTCCAAAAGCGTCTAATTCGCCTGATTTTTAACATTAAACCTCGCCAGTCGTGCAAGCCCTTCTTTTTGGAGAACAACTTACCAACATTTCCATCTATAATGATTTTCAAATTAGCAGTATTTGCGCAGCAACATATGCATTATTTTTCAAAGAGTAACAATACTCATCAATATCCCACCAGACATGGTGACCTGTTAGCCATACCTAGGCGTCGGACTGCTGAATTTAAAAAGTCCCCCATTTATAATTGTATTAAAATCTACAATTCGCTACCGATATATATTAAATCATATAAAATCGATAAATTTAACTTAAATCCATTTTAATTAAAGTGTTTTTATGACTACAACAATATTGTACTACATTAGGTATTACTTTTATCTGACAATGTCCATGTCACTTTTGTAGTTGATCTGTTGACAATAAACGATACTTACTTACTTAAGGATCTAACGTTAATACTATCCACCACCATTTATTATATAATGTAAAATTTTTTGATTATCTTTTTCTGCATGTGGCCAATTAATAAAAAGCAAAATTACAATATCACATACCAAAAATTATTAAATAGTACCTATACGATAAGAAACATAAGGATATTTCTAAACTATGTAAGCTACATTAACAATCAATAAAATTACACATGCTGTCTACACAACATAAAAGAATAATTAATGTCTAAATTAAGTAAGAAAAATAATTTTAATGCATAAAGTATAAAGGATATTTAGAAGCTATTTAATGTACATAAACAATCAAAATATTTACATATTCTATCAGTACAAAATAACAGAATAACTAATGTCTAAAAACTATAAGTATGAAAAAGAATTGCAATGGATAAAAAAGGATATTAAGGTACATAAACAATCAAAATATTTAAAAATTCTATCACAGAATAACAAAATAATTCTATTTATATTTACAGAGTTCACATAACCACTTTCCTTTAGGATTTTTTTTAATTGTAGGCATGCTGAATGGTACCATTTTATTCTACATTTTCTGTCAGAACATTTTACCATTTGTTCGCCGTTGTCTGGTTTCCTACAGTGACACCATAGCTGCAATCCATAATCAAAATAGGTACATAACATTGTAACATATAATTCACAAAAATACAAACCTCTTCATCATCGGTGCCTATTACAATGTCACTATTAAAGGGGAGGATGGTCCCAGTAGGGCGAAATTGGACTGGAAATTGAACCAACATCTATAGCTCGCATGTCCATGGGGATGTCATCTGAATTTGGACCAGCACTCGTAGATGGCATATCCATGGCGATGTCACTATAACTTGAATCCAAACCAGTGGTCATAGATGGCATTTCAATTTGTTGTTTTTCTTTTGGCTCAGTGAAATACTTGGCATAGAGCTCAGGAAAAACAACTTTTCTGTGAAATTGCAATGCAATAGCACATTTTCATTCCAAAAATCAATATCAAAATTTACTCTTTCTACAAAGAAATCTTTTCTGCTCCACACGACAAAAACGCAAAACGTTGTCCTGGTCAAAGCCATCTGCATTTGAATTTGAAAAAAATATGGATGCCTTTTGTCCAATTTTAGCTCAGTTTTTGTGCTAAGACATGTTTTTTTAATTTTAATTAATTCGGTAACTGACTTATCTTTATATCGGTAGACGAAAATGATGTCAGAATACTCTTCTGTGCTATAAGCGTACATTTTCAGTGGTTCCAGTAACTGAACAAACGTAATAATGGGCGCGTTCAGACAACACAGCAGTAATAAACGCTGACTACACTGAAAGTAAGCGGTTACCGATTTTCTGAACAAACAGCTATGATGTATCATAAAACCACATGAAACTGATTAAAATCTACTTTTGTGGAAGGTCTTGCTTAACCTCACTTTTAGATTTACCGATTTTCTGAACAAACCGCTGTGATGTATCATAAAACCACATGAAACTGAGTAAAATCTACTTTTGTGGAAGGTCCTGCTTAACCTCACTTTTAGATAGCACTACTGACACGAAAATCAAGAATTGCAAAATTATTGACCGTGATAGATTTTAGGTTATAAATATCCAAAATATGTTGCCACCACCACTAACGTCCGAACCGCTGGGCAAGTCAGCACAAATAATTTCCGCTGGGAATAATGAGCATTGCTGGAAGTCACCGCATAAACAGCGGACTGTTCAATAAACACCGCTAAGCCAGCAACTCAGCTGCTGTGGTCATCTGAACGCGCCCAATATGCAATACCTAATAATAACTGATAAAAAACAACACTGACAGCAGACTGACATGTGCAGATTCGTTTTTTTCCAAGGCAACTTTGATTAACTATTAACAATAATTCCAGTGGTTATGCGATGAGACCTTCATAAAACTTTAAAATAAGAAATCGACCAAACGTTTTCACCTTTCATGTGGCCAAGTTTGGCTTAGACCTAATAAATCTCCCTGTATAAAGGTTGTAAATCTGTAATATAAATGTTACATAACAACAATAATAACGTTGCATGCTCAATGCACACTATACTTACTTGCGTTTATTCAAAGTACGAGTTACTTCTTTCGCCCACTTGCATTCATGGATGGCTTTTTCTGCATGAAGTTTTTTGATTTGCTGCTGTCGTCGTTGCCGCTATCCGCTATGATTTACCAGCTACTGGGCGAAGAGGCCAAGCATAAAAATTTGCAGAAATATAGGTTATGTAGCGCAAACGTTGGGGTCGCTTTTACACTATGCTACTTGGATTTCGTTGCTGGCTTGCTTGGTAGCGTTCAGTAAGCAGATATGACTGCTAAACAATATGGACTTGCGCTTCAATCTGCGTGCTTAGTTTTAAAAAACACAAGAAATAGCCAAAATAAATAATTGTTTTCTGTGATAATATCGCTATTAAAAGTTAAGGGAAGTTTGTTTACAAAAACCCGAAAATAGAAATAAACGAATGCAACCGTGGTACTTTTAGTTGTGTAAACACGGCTTTTAGTCTTCTGCATTATTATAAGTGATGATGATGATAATCAACCAAATTACATCGAAGAGAGCAAGGAACTGTTACTAATCTAATCATGGCTGTAAAGATAAGTAAAAATTTTAAAATGTAAGCGACGATGTTTAATAAAAGTAAGTTCAGGAAAAACATTGCACCCAACTCTAGAATAATTTTACATCTTTGGAAATGCCACCGCCACTCAAATGGTGTTGAAAAATAGTGAAAGAACATGAGCTACCTAATTCGGCAATCTCTATTTTCTCGAGGATGCCCCTTACGAAAGTGGGCGAAACGTTGAGTTCTTCGATCTCAATCATGACACGGTCCAATCCCGGAAGTCGTTTGTTACTTAATGACAATGGTCGCGAAAGCCTCAAAAATCATCTAATAATTAATTCCTTTTGATAATTATTTTTTACTAATTTTTGCAAGATATACATTTAAAACTGCAATTCTAAAGAGGAACAGGAAATGCTTCTTATGGTATTGATAATTTACAAATGATTACTAGGACTTGAAGTACCTTATCCACACACAGGTCTCACTTCTTATCGTTCAAATATAGTTATTATTTTTATTTATGTTTATAATTTATAGATAAGTGAGGTAGCTACAAAACGTTTGACCTATAAAGTGGGGACTTGCTATATATATAACTTGAAAAGTTCTTTGAGAATGAATAACTGTGAGAATACGAAACTTATTTAAAATCTGTATGTTAATGACTGTCTCCTTTGAAACATCTAAAACTCGTTAGAAGTTTTATAATTTTCTTGATAAAATGAATGATAGCGAATATTTAGAAAATGTATAGTTAAATATACGTCCTCCTGGCTCTCAGTCAAAGAAAAGTAATATTTTGCAGATACCTCAGATTTTTACCCTTGACGAAAAAGTGCATATTTTGGACACATACAGCAACTTAGAAAATAAAATGTTGTTTATTTTTGCTTTAACTGAAGGATAGATAAAAGTAATAATTTTCACATAGCTGAAGCTGAACCCTTGACAAAAATGGGACCTAAGAGATACAGGTTGTGTGTTGTAAGAGACAAAAAGAGGCAACACATAAGTGATCCCAACGGTCCAGAGTGGCAGTGTGAGATATGGTCTAGCGTTTGCAGGCGCTGACTTTCGAGTCCCACTGCGGGTAATGTTTTTTTATTTAGAAATTGTATTGTTTCAGTATTATTAGGAACGGTAAGATATTTTTACCCCTTCTTTGATTTTTAAAATTGTTTTGAGTAAAGCTCTTTACCGGTTTTTTGTTCGACAGTCTCTATATAGTAAACATTTTATATAATATAATTCGGCGTTCTTTTAAGTTTATCATTAGAGGTATGTCAATACCATATCCTATCATGTTCACTCTTGTGCCATTTATTTGTTCTTATGCCATTTTTACGTCTCTTATATTAATAGTTTGTTTGTATTGATACAATAAATCTCTTTCCTTGTTACTGACTTGGGGTTATACTTTTGTTGGTCTTATACCTAACCATTGTATGGTACTCCTATTTTTGTAATATAATCCATTGCGTTTAATATTTCAAAAATCTCTTCATAAATGATGCAATTATTGTATGGCAAACAATGAATTTCGGAGATTGTATTTATGCGTAGAACCGTCTTCCAAACGGTATTGACCTCTCTTCTCGTCGACGCACCATAAGTGAATTAATTACGTCCGCTTTTAACTTATAAGAAATTAATGAACATCACAATGACACGTTGGGTAAACAGACCCTTAGTGGTTTTAGATATACTTATTAGTTCCAAATTTAATATTCTGTTATTAAAACGAAATGAAAAGTGTTATAGGCATTGTCACATATAATTCTGAATTATGCTGCTACATTGGTCGAATACTACTAAAGTTGGAACGCAAACAACTTAAATTTTGTATTACGGTTACTTTCCCAAAAGGACCAGTTTTTATGTAATCCAGGAAATTGCCTACGTTTTAATTTCAATTTAAACGTAGAAGCTTATCTATTTGCTGTTGTTGGAGTCTGCAAATTATAAAGAAGCAAATAAAATCTGTATACATGTTCGAATTATAATTACATCCGTAACTATAGGAAAACTACATAATATGAGTGACAGTAAGGGCCAATCTTGAAAGCACTATTATGAACAGATGAAAGTATTATTTTACGTTTCATCATAAAAAACGTTCTTCTAATTGCGATAAAATTTTTCTGCTACTACTGTGACTATATACGGGTCTTGAGCATAGATAAAGTAAAATGTAAAATATAAAACATATCGGAAGTAAGAATTTGAGAAGATGCAGATTTCAAAAGATATGTAGGAAGACGAGGTCTACTTTTTACTCTTAGAATTTTGTGCATGTATCGTGTAGAGCGACTCTTCTTCCAGTTGAGCATATTGCTGCAGCTAATTTGTGTTTTAGAGATGTGTACGGTTTTGTGTTCGTACTGATTTTACATTAAATAGAAATTCCTATAGTGCATCTCCTTGCTTGAAGGATCACAGGCATCATCAAAACTTTTAGTCAGTTTTGTTCTATATTGAAGGTAGTTTTCTTGGTTTCTTATCTCGTATCCACGAAAATTACTTATTTCTTTAGTGTACTAAGACCACAACAAAACAACAACATAACGCTAAAATAATGCCAGTTTTGGAATGTGTCAAAATATAATAAAATGTTTCTGAAGTAAGTACATTTTCAGGAATAATGTAACTACTCGATTTTTTAATTTTTGAAATATTTACCTGCACTGTAACAAATCACAAAAATCATAAAATATTTTGCAGAAATAAATATGCCAGTTAATTATGTATCAGACAATATTTAAATACCAACATTTCGAGGCCGGCACCAAACATTAAAATATACATCATTCTTTTCCTCTAAATTATCTAGAGCTAAATCAAAGAATTCCAGATATCAAAGCATGGCAAAAAACAGTTTCACAACACTGCAATCCCTTATCTCTTATTTTAAACCGAAAGATCACTATCGCTCCCTTTATAAAGGACCACATCGACACTTTTGGACATTGAGGTCTCAGCTTTCATTGAAGTGTAAACTCAAACTTTCTAAAAATGGCAGCCGTTAAAATTGCTCTTTGCCTGCTTGTGTTTGTAAGCTTGTCTTATGCAGAAGATGTGTCCTTGAGAAAACCATACATGCAAAAGTTTGCACCACCATTACAACCAGCCAAGCAGGTAAGAAAATATTTTTCTTGTTTTTTACATATAATTTTCTTCAATGTACCGTAGATATCCCTTTTTTATACTTCAGAAGGTCTTGTAAATGTATGTAAGTAGAGAATACATACTTACTTCATTAACATTATCAATTGTTACTAACGACCTTCAAAAAAGCAATACAGTGCTTACTATGAGTAATTGCTATTCCGACTATAGATACTTAAAGACAAAGAGAAAATATTTCTGGAATATTATAAAATTATTTAAGCTAAGATGTACAGTGTCGTATTATTTTGGAAAAGTTCATAAATTATTTTTTTAGACTAGAGCGACTGTAATTGGTACAAATCTCTCCGCTAGTGATGCCAATATCATCGCCAATGATGTCCAACAGGTCTACAACACCGTCAGTGGTGCTCTAAATCGAGCTATTGCAATCCAAAATAAATTAGAACAAATGTTTCCATCCCTTTACAACAACGTCATCATCCACTACCAAGCAGCTGCTCTCTACCAAAAATATTTTGTGAGCATTTTAGTTAATGGCGAAAATGTAATGTGTTTCGGGTTGTAAACATCGATCGGCGCTTTTTGGTATATTCGATTTATTTTGCAGTAATAGTGAATATAATAAACTTTGATTTGTACCCAATTTAGTTTTTCTATGATGTTTTCTGCATTTCGTCAAGCGTGGAAAGTTTATAAAAGAACTGTTGCTGTTAATTATTTAGAAGTGTATGTAAATTGTAGGAAAATACTAATAAAACTAATTATGTTAACGGTTTTTATTTTAATATTGGCTTTACAGTTACTATACCATGTGATTCTTTTATTCTTTATTCCGATGTGTGCTTTCATTTCCTGGTTTGTCTACTAGAGATATTATTTGGTTTATTCTTATTTTAATCTTAAAGTACATAAATGTAACACAATACAGTACATATTGAAAGAAATGTAAACAAATTTTTGTTTAATTATATGTTGTACACATCCCATACTTTATATTAAATCTATGGGTTCTCCTTGGTTTCTCTTCCTTTAATTCATATTTTGATTGTCTTAATTTATAGTATCCGTTTTCTCGATGCATATCCAGAATAGTTACTTCCTCAACTGTCTATTTGGTCGATAAATTGACCTTTTTGCATATCTTCTTAAAATTCTTTCATTTTGGAACCTTTCTGTCAAGCGTATTTTCAATATCCTTCTGCAGCACCATTGGTTCTAGGTTTCTCTTTCCTTCTTGGTGTCGCTACTGTTCAAGACTCAGCAACATTATTCATATTAATGTTTTAACAAATCATGCTATGTTGTCTGGAAGTATTGCATTGGTAGTTGGCAAGTTTAGATCTGATGAAGTAATCTTGTTGTTGGTTCTACTTTCTTTAGCAATCATATTTTACATATTTGATTATAATTCTCCCATTGTGAAAATATGCTGCCTCCCTTTTGAGATTTATTCCACATTTCTGTATTAGATTACGTCATTTAGCATTTGTGTTTGCTCCTCCTTATTTTTATGCTTCAATTTCTATTTACCAAACTTTCTATTTCTTCGAACTATGTGTTCTTTTTTAGTGTCTGGTGTCACTTACTTTTCAGGTGATTGTCATTGTCTTATGTCTGCAAAATTTTGTCTATATCGATGAAGATGATATCATTAGACCAACAGAAATAGTGGTTTGTTTAACGTAGGTATTGAAGATTGTTTTTTTGCTTTAAAAAGCTTCTGTTTGTGTTCGTTAAGTTGATTGTAGCCCTTGGAACACTAGTAATTTTTACAGTGCATCGCTCAATTATATACCTCTGAAAACATTGAAACTTTCAGTTAGTCTACACTGAAAATTGTTCTTATGATAGATTTATCTGGCAAGGTTACTTATTTCTTGAGTGAGTATATCTATGGTTGGCCTTTAACGTTTTCTGGTGTTTACTCTTGCACACTTGTTTATTCTAATTATTATGATCAATGACACCCTTCTACCAACTCTCTCTCATTAAATGTATGTAACAATACTTTAAAAGTAACATTTCTTATAACGGTTTTGCTGCTGTAACTGAGCCTTATTAAATGTAACTTACTAATTTCTATATTTAAATTTGGCAGTTCTACCATTTTATACTTAGTATACATTTCCGAAAAAACTTTGAGGAGGCCGAGAAATAACTGAATGCTATATTAATACCCGTTCTGGAATGTGATAATTCTAAAGTCATACTCTATCTTGATGTTTTCCTTGTCAAAATAAATACTCAGGGAAAGAATTCGAGATATCGAAACATTTCACGGTTTAAAAAATAACACTGGAACCGCTTACCTTCTAATTTAAATAGAAATGTCACTATTTTTCCCTTTATAAAGGACAACATCTACAGTACTGAACATTGAGGTCTAAGCCAGCTTTCATTGAGGTGTTAACTCTAACTTTTTAAAAATGGCAGCCGTTAAAACTGCTCTTTGCCTACTTGTGCTTGTAAGCTTGGCTTGTGCAGAAGATGTGTCCTTGAGAAAACCATACATGGAAAAGTTTGCATCACCACTGTGTGTGTTTTTTACAGACTAGAGCTACTGTACTTGACTCAAATCTCTCCGCTAGTGATGCCAATACCATCGCCAATGATGTCCAACATGTCTACAGCACCGTCACTGGTGCTCTAAATCGATCCATTTCAATCCAAAATAAATTTGGCCAAAGGTTTCCATCTCTTTACAACAATGTCATCGTCCAGTATCAAGCAGCTGCTCTCTACCAAAGATATTACGTGAGCATTTTAGTTATTGGCGAATATGTAATGTGTTTCGGGTTGTAAACATGTTCTGTACACACACTTTTTGGTATATTTAATTAATTTCGAAGTAGTAGAGAATGAGCTTTGATTTATACCTACTATAGTTTTTATATAATTTTTTTGTAAATATTAACAAAACTGGAAAGCTTGTAAAAGAATTGTTGCCGTTAATTATTTATAAGTGTATGTAAATTGTTGAAAAATACAAATTAGAATAATTATATCCAAGGGGTTTCTTTTAAAAGCGACTTTATAGTTAATACAACATGATGCTCAATATTAACTAATGACGTCAATTAATACAATAGAAATTCTTGTGTAAATGATTTTTATCAGTGATCGGGCCATAGAATATTCGTTTCTTCAATTCGTAGACTAAATTTACAATAAGTTAAGCAGATAACACATGAAAAGTATGAATATTAATCTAATCGCGTTCTACTACTAATCATCGAAATTTGGAAGATAGCGCTAAAGCGTTTGCGTACCATTCAGAAGGCCCTGGGTTCGATTCCTGAGGCTGTCTATTCTGATTTAAATTTTTAGGTGATTTACCTGAGTCAACAAAGTAGCTTCTCTGAAAATAATTTTGGGCCGGCACTTTTCCTAGCTTTTATTTCATTTTCCACCTCCCCTTCTCTCATTCATCCTACAATTCCCGTTGAACCTTTTTTACTAGTAGTCTTTTTATGAACTGTGAACCACTGTATTGAGAAAGTGTACAGGGTGGGCAAATTTCGATGATTTCATAGGAAATCTCGGTAACTATGGGAGATATGGAAAAATGATTTAATGGTGAAGATCAAAATTGGATATAGTCTTTTGTTTTCGAATTATAAACAAAAATTCGATATTTCGACTTTCGCTTTGTGGCTATATCTCGCTTATTTATGCAAAATAAAGAAAAGTAATTTTTACGTGCTTGAGGCACTTTTTTGAAAGAATCCAGTAACTTAGTCAATTTTTCAAAAAAAAGTTTATAAATTCCAGTTAGAACATAAAATTGTATTTTTTTATATGGAACTCATAGTTGGGTGTAGCATTATGAGAAAGATGAGTTTTCCCATTTCAGTAATATATACATCATAAGAATTCGATCATTCGATATACTGTGGTTGCTAAGTGAGTGAAACTCAAGTTCGATGGTACACCTTTATCGTATCCGCTGATAACATAACTTTGAAGTATCTCATTTGGTAATACACAGGGTGGCAAGGAAAAAATAAAGGAAACCAGTGAAAATTGTTTTTTAGAGCAGGTGGCTGTGATTTCATATATGACACCACAAAGTGCCTCAAGAACGTAAAAATTACTTTTCTCTATTTTTTATAAACAAGAGAGATAAAGCCATACTTCATCGAGACTGGTCAATGAATGCAAATCCAAACTTCAAAGTTTGAGCCAGGGGGACACAGTAAAATTATGCTGGATTCCAGGTAACCAACGCATTGAAGGAAACGAAAAAGCGGACAAGCTCGCAAAAGAAGCATCTCGTAATGTAATTACCATGTCCAGAACCTGGTCTAAGTATACAGAAAAACCAAGCCCGATCATCCATTAGTGAATGGGTTGATCCTGCACACCAACTAAGATGGAGAAACTATAATCAAAAGATTGTTAAAAACTCCGAACTCACAAACCACCAAAACCCTGTTGAGACTGAAAAGAACTCGAATCAAACAAATAGTCACACCTCGCGGGAAGTGCAACGGAGGTAATGCGCAGCACGCGACTTACACTACGCTCCCCCGCATGCAAAGATACCACACACACAACAACTTACATCTAACTTAACTAATGAGTTCCAATCTACTGCCGCTCCGAGAAAATTCTCAGCTACGGCCAGATTTGAATCCATGTCCACCTGGTTGCTAAGCAGACAACAAGCGCACTCAACCGAGGTGGCCTTTTACAAACAATATAATACACATTATCAGTAACAGCAAATAATAATAGCATGTATTCTGAAAATTGAATGTAAGTGTTTTTTAATAAAATGTAATATATTCGTTCAATTGGAGGAAAATATTAGCCAACTATAACGACGAAAGATAACAAATATTTTTAATATGTAAGAATTACTAAGTAAAAGTCTCTACTGTATTTTTACTTACTTTTTCCTTCTTTTAGTTGTGCTGAAGCTACCGTACAGTCGAAAAACTGAGTGATACTCTATCTGTTGTGAGTGATAAAATTCAATGTAATTTAAATAAAACCGATCAAAAACAATTTCCAAAATGTTTGTAGTGGTGCTATTATTGAGAAAGAGTTTTGCGTATAAGCATTTTCTTTATTGAAAACTGTGATTTGCGTATAAATAGCAAGATGCAATTTAGCCTTTAAAATAGAAATGTTCCTGACCGTAACACTCCTACCACCTTTAAATGAGAGATGGCACAGCCTTAGCTAGCTCTAACCTTCGGCAGAAGAATGTTGTGAATAAGGACTAGGCAGCGATCATTAAGGTTATAAGATAAATATCATAAATTAATAAATTTTGGGCGCTTGTCCTTAAACACAACATAAACCAAATCCAGTTAATAAATCATATCTCACTTACCTTTAGAATATTTTGGCGCCATACCTATTTAAATAAACGGTTGAAAGAGAGCTGTAACAAAAACAACGATTACCACTAACAGTGGCAACTTTAATTTCTCCCACAGGTTAACCATAACAGATATAAATATTTCCAATCGTGAGTCTGGAATGGTCAAATAACAAAATAATTCAGGCAGCTCCTGTTGCTTAATAGCAGTCAACAAAATATGGTAAATGGAGTCAACTCCATCAAATTTACAATGATACAAAATAATGTGATATGTAAAATTTGAAATCCGGATACAATGCAGCCATCCAGCTAATTTATGAACTGTAGCCCTCTTGGCCAGCATAAAATCTGTTTAGTTGAAGTTACTGTGAGCCGGGTGTTGAAAGGCACGCTGCGAGAAGCTATCACAGAGTGCACACACAATTTCAACATTCCCTAAGTGCTAAAAAGGCCTTTTAGCGTTTGCCAAAACTATTAGAACATTAACGCGTATGGTTTGTTAGATTTTCGCATTTTAAACACGCAGTACTGTAGCAACTAACGCCTTTAATCGACATATCAGCGCTGAAATTAAGGTAGCATGCACTTACTGTTACGACGTCGTCACCAACGCCCTCGGAAGTGATCTTTTGGGAATGTTGCAACGGCAGTCGGCATCGGCATACCGAAAATTTAAATTACAGGCGCCTCCGAAACGGCAGATTCACAAACGAGAACATACTGTGGTGTGGTGACAACAACAGTAGCAGTAAAATCAGGCTACAGATATAGGAAATTAGTCAAAATAAAAAAACTAAAAGAAACATCTCACCAGAGATGGAAATCGGCTTAAAGTGTGTTCATGAGGGCGCTTTAGTTTGTACCTTCAATTGTTACGAAAACAAACTCATGGCTAAATAGCCTACTCGATTAAGCCATGCCAAATCCCGTCGGAGGCTTAATATTGCTACGATTTATGTTTTGAGCTATTAAAAAATTATACGCCGCTTCTTGTTTTAAGCATTTATTTACGGCAATTTATCTTAACGATTTAACAAAGACACAAGAACTATTAATACGGACTATTTATTATTTATACACTAACAGGAACTATTTCTAACAACAAATACACTTTATTTATTTACACGCGACGTCAACATAAATGATTTATATGGCTAGATTTATTTACGCACGAGTTATTTATATGGCAGCTTCGCGTACTTCAAGCTAGATTCGAACTGCCCGCCTTCCCGCTGTGCTGGCTTATATATTCGCCGGGTGAGTAATTCCGGAAGCGTCGAGATATTCTCGACTCTTCTGGCAAATGCTGACGCATCGCTCGCATTAATCCCGAGGTCGTTCTCGAAGGCTGACTCATCCGTTTTCCCGCGACCCGGCTCAAGGTCGTTACAATATGTTCGCGAGCACAACTGCCCTCGATCAATACTTGGAATCGAAAAACATCCTATTCAGGTACCTCTTATCGAAGGTAGAGCGAAACCAAATTCTTGTAAGCTCTGCCGGAGAGGTGTACGCAGAAAATAAAATTAGAGATGCGGACTGAATCGAGGAGCGAAATACAAAAATTGCGCATAAATGAAATGAAGCGTTACAAGTTTTGTTTTTGAGATTAAATACACAAGCCTTTTTATGTTACTCCAAGATTGAAGTTTTCAAAATTGGTACAAATCAATTCAAGTTATTGTGTGTATCACATATAGCACAGTTGTAGTTGGATGAAATGTAATAATGTACACAGTTTTTCTCATCTTAGTCTCACGCTGCTGGTAGTACTGGATAGAAATGTTGCCGATTTAGCATTTTTTACTTCTGTTTGCTTTAATAATAATATTCTCACTTAGTAATCGAAATCTCTTTTCCTTAATTCCTTCAATATGTTTTCAGTGGTATTGGATTTCTAACAGAAATGCTTTCGTATTTTTGACGTTGTTATCGTTGTTTAAATACCTTTCCTCCCTTAATCATTGATTTGTGACTTTATTTTCATAGATGTAAACTTGTTTCAAAGTTTAGTTGCAATTACTTATATGCATTTAAATTGATTACACATCCTCGCCTATAATTTTACTATTTCACTTGCCATTGCACATAATATTATTTTTTGTCTCAGATTTTCTCCTTACTATCGCTTACCCTTACATAATAACCCTACTTTTACTTCTAACTCAAGTGTACATAAAAACGATAATGTTCAATGTTGCCTATTGCGAAAATTTCTCATTACTTATAACTAGCTTTCTCTTTAGGTAACTTACCTACGTACTTTATTCGCTATCTAAAGTTAAAACTGCAATATTACTTTAATTATCTTAGTGAATGCTTATATGTATTACAGAACAAGTTGTAGTTATATGCAGTCGCGACTACTTCGTAACCCAACAGTTACTAAAGCACGGCTAATGCGTTGTACCATGTTACATAGGTTAATATTCATAGTGTTTAAGAATTATATGCATCAATACAAAAATGACGTTCATAACAATTATTATTACATTAATTGTGGCTATTAGTAGGTTTTGCGAATTAACTGCAGAGCCGATATTAGAGATACATTTTTACATAAATAACTTTATTTGTATTTTCCTACAATTTACATACACTTCTAAATAATTAACAGCAACAGTCCTTTTATTAACTTCTCAGCCTTGCCGAAATTCGCAACACATATAAAAACTGAATTGCGTACAATTCAAAGTTTGTTTTATTCAATACTACTGCAAAATTGAATGTAACAAAAAGCGGCGATATTTATAACCCGAAACACATTACATTTTCGCCATTAACTGAAATGCTCACATAATATTTTTGATAGAGAGCAGCTGCTTGGTACTGGATGATGACGTTGTTGTAAAGGGATGGAAACCTTTGTTCTAATTTATTTTGGATAGCAATAGCTCGATTTAGAGCACCATTGACGGTGTTGTAGACCTGTTGGACATCATTGGCGATGATATTGGCATCACTAGCGGAGAGATTTGTACCAAGTACAGTCGCTCTAGTTTGAAAAATATATGAACTTTTCCAAAATATCATGTATACAATTTCAAATTATACGATACTGTACATCGCATCGTAGCGTAAATGATCGTGTAATATCCGAGAAATATTTTCTCTTCGTCTATAAGCGGAATAGCAATTAGTCATAGTTAGCACTGTATTGTTTTTTTAGAAAGCCGTTAGTAACAATTATTAATATTAAATTTAATATGTATTCTATTCTTACATACAATTACAAAACCTTCTTACGCATAAAAAAGGATACATATGGCACATTAAAGAAAATTATACATAAAAATCAAGAAAATTATTTTCTTACCTGCTTGGCTGGTTGCAATGGTGGTGCAAACTTTTGCATGTATGGTTTTCTCAAGGACACATCTTCTGAACAAGCCAAGCTTACAATAACAAGTAGGCAAAGAGCAATTTTAACGGCTGCCATTTTTAGAAAGTTCGAGTTAACACCTCAATGAAAGCTGAGATCTGTCCAGCAGTGTCGATTTTGTCCTTTATAAAGGGAGCGATAGTCAACTTTCGGTATAAAATAAGAGATAAGTGATTGCACTGTTGCAAACCTGTTTTTGCCATGCTTTGATATCTGGAATTCTGTGATTTAGCTCTAGATATGGTAAAAGAAAAGAATAATGTTTGTTTGGTGCTGATCTCGAAATACTAGTATTTGTAAGAGACAAATATTGTATGACACATAATTAACTGTTATTTCTCCAAAATATTTTATAATTTTTGTGATTTGTTACAGTGTAGGTAAATATTGCAAAAATAAAAATAACGAGTAGTTACATTATCCCTGAAAATTTACTTACTTCACAAAAATTTTATTACACATTCCAGAACTGGCATTATTTTAGCGTTATGTTGTTGTTTTGTTCTGGTCTTAGTACACTAAAGCAATAAGTAACTTTCGTGGATGAGAGCTAAGAAGGCAAGAAAACTACTTTCAATGTAGAATAAACTGACTGAAAGTTTCGATTTTGCCTGTGGGATGAAGCAAGTTAATTCACTGTAGCATTTTTTATTTAACCTAAGAATACAATCACTACGAACACAAAACCTCAGACATCTCTGAAACAAAAAGTAGTTGCAGCAGTATGCTCAGGTGACATTATCAACTGGAAGAAGGGTAGATCTACAAGAGAGATGCAAAATATTCGAAAAGAGAGTAAAAAATAGACCTCGTCTTCCTACATTATCTTTCTAAAATCTGCATTTTCAAATTCCGAAATTCTTACTTCCGATGTGTTTTATATTTTACATTTAATTGTATCTGTGCTCAAGACCCATAAACAGTACAATAGTATCAGAAAATTTCCATGGCGATTAAAAAAAAATTTTTTGACGATGAAACGTAAAATAATTATTTCATCTGTTCATATTAGTGCTTTGAGATTGGTTTTTGAGGTTGAAGGTAAAAGTTTTATTGTGCTTGGTTAGCAGTTGTTTAAAAATACGAGTACACAGTAAGTGTTTTACGTATAAAATTGTGGCGTCTGCAGCTTCCTGTGGTATCCCTACATAACTTTACTTATCCATAAAGTCCTTTTTCACATATAGGAATTTTCTAACCTAAATCATAGGCTAATAATTCCTTAGACCTCTAACCTAAATGCAAGGCCGGTCACGGCAAAGATATTGTAAGAATCGTATAGGAGATGGCGCTGGATCCTTGTTTCTCTAGTTACTGTAGTGCACCAGGTACACATTCAAAAGAAAACTAAGAACCACTTATCTGGGAAGCTTTGACCCTTGTTATCTTTTATAACAGGTAGAGAGATATTAGTCACCGCTCATTACGGCCGGCGTCGCAAATACTTTTACCTATTGTTGTAGAAATAGTCCTCAACTAGAAAATATGACTAAGAACACCAAAAATAAATAAAAATTTTCAAATATTATATTTATTTATATACATATATACATATTTATTGTATATAAAGTAATACTACAGAAGTAAATATATGAGCTAAAAAAAGTGTTTACAAATATTTCATTCGTGATGTATTTTACGAATTTTTGAATTTTTTCAATCATTTATCTCCCCTAAATTTGGCTAGCCGTTTGGTACGCAAATCTAAGCTAAAGGTGCACGACAGAAGTATATTAAAACTGCAAAGTTCTTGCACAAAAAACACACCTTTAATAACTTACCTACTTCAATAGATAAAGTGCGTTGGTAACAAGATATGAACTAAAAGTGTTATCAGTACCTACGCAGTTTTTGTTGGCTTGCATGTTAAAGAAATGTTTTTTGTGTTTTGCGCTATAAAATTAAAATATTATTCCATAGGCGGGTATGCATTTTTAGAGTAAAATTGTTTTGAATTTTACTCAGTTTTGAAGGCGTTTTCGAAAAAATGATAAATGGAGTTGTTCAGTTTAACAAGTTCTATTACCGGTTAAAATATTTGCACTCATTTGTTATAACACCCTGTATAGGTAAGCGGAGAAAAGGAAAAAAGACTTTCAAATAATTTAAAAAATTATTTCTCCTAAATTTCACAAAAAAATATCGCGTCGCCGTATCAGACGGGTCTTACTTGAATTTTGATAATTATGATCTTTTTTCCATAATTATTTTTCAAGCGCTTTTTTGCGTAGATTCAAAAATAACGTAGGTATCTATTAAACTTACCTCCGGAATTTAGAATCCACTGCTTACACCGTTTTTCATCTTTAATGGGAAATGTGAACATATGTAATCCTGGGTTGGTTTTTCGACTCTTCCTGCAATTTTTGTACGCACGCCTATTGCCTGCTAGAGACATTTTGTCTCGTAAAGTTGATTAAAAAACACTAGGGGTACAACTTTTCCAAAAATTCACAAAAACTAGTAAATATCTTTTGTTCTGTCACTGGCTAACAAGCCTATGAGACTGTACTTTACAAGAACAAATACAATAATGTGAAGTCAACTTGCACTGATTGTATGCAAATATAGCAAGTTACAAACAAATTGCTAAATAAGTAGTAATTATTCCTCAGGTAAACATATTGAACCCTTCCTTATCAGACCCAGACAAACAACAGATTAGTACGTAAACGTTAAAACAAGAAAACACGTAACGAGAATGGTGACGTTTCACTCAGTTAATCATCTGGCAGTAACGTACCGCGGTGATAAATTCGAAATTTAGCGCCATCTTCGAGCGGATTCCAACATCTACTAGATTTCGATGACCATTAGTCAGAGGTCTAAGGAATTATTAGCCTATGCCTAAATCGATAAGATAGTTCTTCACAACGCTTTCCCAAAATGAGATTGTACACGAGCTCCGCAACCAACATAACATAAATGTAAACTGCAACGAAAACAAAATGAACCGGGCAGGTACAAACGGCGAGGATTCTAATCAAGGGGTCGAGGCCGGCATGACCGATAAGCAATCAAAAGAAATTTCACCAAACAGTACCACTTATTCAAACATTACAAAATCTGTAAACACAATTGTATATCCGAAAAAAGACCAATGTATCGTATTAAACTCAGTTGAAGGCATAAACATAAAAGATTATGTATTCGCAATAGGAAAATTAATAAACCCAAAAAATATTGTTGCTGCATCACGAATGTCGTATGAAAGAATTGGAATATACCTAACACATGTATCACTAGTAGAACAAATAACATCTAAATTCAAAAAAATCGTTATAAATGAAATGGAAATACCATTGAGGAGATTAATTACACCAACTCGCAAAATCATATTATCTAATGTATGTCCGACGATTCCAAATAAAATAATAGAAGAGGAACTTAGAAAACAAGGTGTAAACCCTTCATGGCAGATATACATGATAAGGGCAGGGTTCCAAGAAGTGGAGTATGCCCATATAATTAGCTTTAGGAGATATTTTTACATCAATGTAGAGGATAATGCAACTAATCTTCCAAGTACAATAGACATAACTTACGAAGACGATAATTATCACATATTCCTACAAGACGATATCATGAGATGCTTCCGCTGTAAAGAAACTGGACATACAGCAGCAAGATGCCCTAAACGCCTAAGCCGACACAAAACATGGAAATCACAGAAGAAACAAATAGCAGAAAACGTCCCCGCTCACCTACAGTAGACACAGTATCAACACTACCAGATAAGGAAACAAGCAAACATACATCAATTAATCTAAATATATCGTCCTTAAACAATAAACAAGAAGAACAACGTCCATCCCTTACAGAAGAAGAAAAACGAATACAACATAAAGAAAGGAAAAAAGAAAAGAAAATGGAAAAGAAATTTAAGAAAATGAGTCAACAAACATTGGAGGAAAAGAAAGCAGAAATGGAAGACATAATTCAGTCCCTAAAAGAAGTATTAGATACAAATCAACAACTTTTACATCAATTTACCAGCTCAACACTTGCAGAATTTCTTATTGACATCAAAAACTCCACTGAGCCGCTGGAAACAGCAAAGAAATACACAGATAATGTTGAAGCAATACTAATAACCCTGAAAGATCTATACCCTTCCCTAACGAATCAAAAAGGGAAATACAGATTTACACAAGTTATAAACATATTACAGGATAAAATACTCCAATGCGAGGACAACGCAGAAAACACAATTGAAAATAACAAGGATGAATCAGACCTCGAATATTATTAAAAAATATCAGTATTATCTACATTAATTATTTTCAAAATGGCCAATATCATTCAGTTTAATTGCAATGGATATTACTCGCACTTAGTCGATATCCAAATGTTACTCTACAAATATCAACCAGAAATCATGTGCTTACAGGAAACTCATATAAAAGGAAATATAAATCCTTACATTAAAGGATATGTAGGCTATAATCACCCCCGTATTTCTAATCATGCAAGCGGAGGTGTCGGTATATACGTGAAAAAGAATATACATTCGCAATTAATACCATCTACAAGCACACTTGAAACCATCATGGTTCAAGTTTTTCTACCAAAAAAAAATAACCATTTGTAACGTTTATATACCTCCTAACTACCCATTACAAAAAGAGGAGATAGATAAATTGGTCAGTGCAATCCACTCTCCATACCTTCTTCTAGGGGACTTCAACGCGCATAGCACATTATGGAACAGCACAACCACAAACCAAAAAGGGAAAATACTGGAAAAATTTCTAGAGGAAAGTCACGCTGTATTACTTAACACGGGATTACCTACAAGATATAACGATATGTGACCCAAGACTAGCAACGGATTTTTCTTGGACTGCACTACAAAACCTGATGGGAAGCGATCATTACCCTATTATAATAACAGACAACAAAAAATCAGCTAATTTAAAAAGCTTTCACCCTAAATGGAAAATAACAGAAGCAAACTGGGAAAAATACGCTAATATAATCGAAAAACAACATTTCGATCTCGACATAGAGGATATAAATGTTATAGTAGAAAATTTCACAAAAACAATAATCGATAGTGCTATGAAAACGATTCCGTTAACTAAAAAACAACAGTATGAATACAGAGTGCCATGGTGGAATGAAGACTGTAAAAATGCTATAAAACAGAAAAACAGAGCCTTCAATAAATTACGGAAAAACTACACCATCGAAGCTAAAATAGAATACAAAAAACTCCAAGCTATAGCCAGGAGAACCGACCTAAATAGCAAGCAAAAATCCTGGGCTAATTATGTGAATTCAGTAAACATAAACACAACAAACAATGAAATGTGGAAGAAAATAAAAAATATGAAGGGTCAAACATCAGGATTCCAAATTACAGGAACCAGTAGTAAAGACATCAGCAACATAACAACCAACCCAAACGAAATAGTAAATATTCTTGCCAGCACATTTACAGAGAGTTCTGATAGTTATGACAGCAAATTTCTAAGGTATAAGAAAGAAAAAGAGAAGCCACCACTAGTAATCCCAAGTGCAGAAAATGAAGATTACAACCAATTAATAAATATATCAGAATTAGAATATGCACTATCACAATGCCGAAATTCGAGTCCTGGAAAAGACGAAGTCCACTATGAAATAATTAGAAACCTACCACAATCATATAAAGACCACCTTCTAAATATATACAATCACATATGGACTAGAAATACTTTTCCAGAAGAATGGCGCAAAGCAATAGTCATTCCCATACTAAAACCAAACAAAGAAAAAACCAACCCAACAAGCTATAGACCTATAGCCTTAACAAGCACACTATGTAAGCTCCTCGAGAGGAAAATAAACAATCGCTTAGTATGGTTTTTAGAAAAAGAAAACAAAATAAATCTTAACCAAAGTGGGTTCCGCAAAGGACGTTCTACTATGGATCCACTTTGTGCCTTAGAATCAGATATCAAAAATGCATTAATAAACAAAGAACAATCTAACAGCAATATTTTTTGACATCAAGAAAGCATATGACACGATATGGGGTCACAAAATACTACAAACTTTAATAAATTGGAAAATCGTCACATGGTCAATTTTATTAAAAATTTTCTCCATGGTAGAACCTTTTTCGTGAGAATAGGAAACGCATTATCTAAGGAACAAAAACAGAAAAATGGTATTCCGCAAGGTTCTGTGATAAGTCCAACTCTATTCCAAATAGCAATAAATGACATCACAGACAAAATTCCAAAATCGGTAAAATCGCATCTGTTTGCAGATGATCTAGTTATATACCACAGTAGTAAAAAAGCAATTAATAATCAAATTATCCTTCAAATAGCAATTGACAACCTACAAAAATGGACCCGAGAAAATGGATTAACCTTCTGCCCAGAAAAAACAAAATGTATTAACTTCACAAGAAAATATCAAGCTCCAAATATTGAGCTAAAACTAAACAATATCCAGCTTCAGTTTACGAAAGAACACAAATACCTAGGCATAACTTTTGATCAAAAACTAAACTGGGCAGCGCATATAAAGCAAACAGTTACAAACTGCAAAAAATCCATAAACATTATGAAAACATTAGCTCATCAGAAATGGGGAAGCTTGGAAGATACTCTCATGATAGTCTTCAAAATGCTAGTGGCCTCAAAAATAGAATATAGCAGCATTGTTTACAACTCGGCAAATAAAAGCTTATTAAAAATGATCGACACCATCTACAATACAGGACTACGATTAGCAACCAGAGCTTTCTACACTACACCAACAATCAGCCTTTACGGGTTAACAGGATTTCTGCCACCTGAATATCGAAGGCAAAATAAATTACTACATTATACATCTTCAGTCCTCTCAAATAAAAACCATCCAAATTATCAGTCCCTACAAACATCACCATACCACAACATCTACAAACATTCACCAAAAAATCCTCAACCATTTTATATCCAAGCTAAAAATGCACTCGATTTCCTCAATATACACCCATGTATAAAACAAACAACCAAACTAAACACCCCGACATTTTTAAAACCACCACAAATAAACCTTAAGTTAGCTGCACATCAAAAAAAATGACACGCCACCAGCATTTTATCATACAATGTTAGGATATGAACTAGATCAATACCCAAATGCAACCACTATTTATACGGATGGATCCAAAACCGGGTCGGAAACAGGTTGTGCTTATATATGCGAAAGCCTGAAAGTATGCGAAACGTTTCGATTGCCAAGTTATACGTCGGTCTTCAGTGCGGAACTGGTGGTAATTACAAAAACATTAGCCTTTATCCAGAAAAATCAAAACAATAAATTCCTAATATTATCAGACTCTCAAAGCGCACTCCAAGCTATACAAGATTTATACTCACGAAATAATCACGTCAAGGATATCCATAATATCCTCTATGATATTATCCAAAACAATAAAGAAGTGACATTTATTTGGATTCCATCTCATATAAATATTCCAGGAAATGAACGAGCTGATTCAAAAGCGAAAGAAGCCACCAGGTTACCCAATATAACGGAGGAGAAATTGACGGCAAATGATACTCAAAAACATATTAAAACACTACTTTTCCAAAAATGGTTCTCCGAATGGCAAGAACTGAAAAACAATAAATTAAGAAAAGTACAAGCACTACCATCCAAATGGAACCCGAAAACACAAATAAACATCCAGGACAAAACTGTTCTCACAAGAACTCGCCTTGGACATACGAAGTTAACCCACAGTTATCTACTCGAGAAACAACCGGCACCAAAATGTGAAACCTGTGATGTCCTATTAACAGTGGAACACATAGTGTGTATATGTACAAATTACAGTGCACAAAGAATTCAGTGTGGAGTGTCTAATGATATCAATATTGCATTAAACGAACAATACAAAAACACAATAGAGTTCATAAAGATGATAGGATTGTACAACAAACTGTAAAAATATTTAATGTATCTGTCAACATGTCCTTATATATTTGTAACTTTGTAAATTTTGTTATGTGCCATAAGACCTTGTAGTTAAAAGGCACATTAAACCACTTAATAAAAAAAAATATTAGTGCTTTCCAGATTGACCCTTACTGTCACTCATATTATCTATTATTATTTAATTGTTATTTTATACGACTTTTTAACTTTAGCTTTGCCGGGGTCGCTAGCTCAGTAATTAAACATTCTGACTACTGATCTAAGGTCGTGAGTTCGATTCCCGTTTCCGGTGAGGTTTTTAAAAATAAAAAATGCAGATAAAAGCATGTACAGAATGTCATCATTCGGAAGTGATGTAAAGCCGTGGGTCCCATGTTACTATGATATGTAGCATCTAAAAGATTCCTTGCTAGGGTTGGAACTCGTTAGTTTCAACACAGCAGTCGGTGTCTAAGAAACCTGGTACTCTGCATGCCTATATAGATCTTGTCCACAACAAACAAACAAACAAACTTTAGCTTTGAACATGTAGGTTTCCTATATAGTCCGGTCGGCAGGTACTTTCTACCTGGACACAATTCCCAAGTTAATGAAATTTTGGGATATTGTTTGGGAATCGTATTGGGTGTGGAATCTGAGTTTTCGACCTCGAGGACCCTGTGCTAACTCGGGGAGGGCCGAAAAACCTCGACATTTTCGGACTTTTTTCGGTTTTCTGCTTATATATGCTGAACCATGCGTTTTTTGAGAAAAACATCCTTATAGAAAGTTGTAGAGCATAATATTTCCTTCAATTTTGATTGGTCAAAATTATTTGTTAACCCAATACTTACCGAGATACCGCAGTTGAAAAATGGAACAAATTTCTCAAAATGCAAAAAAAAATAGAAAAATACAGGTTTTTGCCTCATATTTTTCAACGTATCTATGTATACTATACATAGCTACTTATTATTCTTTATTTTAAACTAGCTGACCCGACAGACGTGGTCCTGTACAAATTTCAATAAATTTGTGATCGTTTTCTGAATTTGTGAAGAGATATTGGCAATGTGTAAACAAAGTAAAAAGAAGAAAAAAAACGTACTTCTTAGTGATAATTGCATCTATTAACGATTGTGCCCATGGATATTCAATTTAAGGAAGGGTTAATTCAGAAGTACGCTAATGGAAAATTCGTTTGGTTTGTAGCATTGCGAGTTCTGCGACCTAAATTGCTCCGTGTGATTAGGGGCATTGCAATGCAATTAAATTGTGTCAATTCAATTCAATTCAATTATTTGGTTTGCGACACAATGTGCGATGCGAAGAAACACGATTTGGACAACTGATTCACTTTGTTGTAACTGTATAACCGTTTGTCACTTCAAAACTCACCGTATTTCGTAGGTAAATCTGTAAATTTGCTTGAGATCAAACGACGAAACTTAATTCATTTCATGAAACGTTGCAACAGAACAATGATTCCCAAGTTAATTAAATTTTGGGATATTGTTTGGGGATAGTATGGGGTGTGGAATCTGAGTTTTCGACCTCGAGGACCCTGTACTAACTCGGAGAGGACCGAAAAACCTTGAAATTTTCGGATTTTTTTCGGTTTTGTTCGAAATGATCAAATCCACCATGAACTAGGAATTGACACCATTGAACAATTCATAAACAGAACTACCAAAAAAATCCTAACCAATCTACGTTTCACCGATAACATCACCATCCAGCAACTAGGCCGAAGTAATATACATAAGACTCAAGAGACGGCTTCTCCAAGATTTACCATTAAACCAAAGTGATAGTGGAAGTGATAGTGAATAATCAATAAGTTTCCGAGGCGTCAGTGTCCTCCGTGTCAGCATACGCGCAAGACATAAATTAAACAATAGTTCTTACATCACAACCATGCATAATACTGTTAGTCAGTGTTGATCTGGTTTTCTATTAATTAAAAAAAACAAACATTAGGCCTCCGTCCGCATTGATCTTTTTGAGCATGTGGCAAATAGTCATCGCTCTCGTCATCATTGCGTGCTTCCTCCTGGGCGGTGATTTCGTCGAATATTGGGCTGGTCCTCACATTCTTCGTCTGTATAGTCTTCGTTGAAGTCGGCCTCGGGCGAATTCTCACAAGCAGTGCCGCTGCAGGCCCCCGTACTGCACCCTGCTCTGCACTTGCATCGTATGATGTTGAGTAGAGTATCCGGAGCAGCATCCAATGTTGTTGTTTTTACTTTGTTTACACATTGCCAATATCTCTTCACAAATTCAGAAAACGATCACAAATTTATTGAAATTTGTACAGGACAACGTCTGTCGGGTCAGCTAGTTTAAAATAAAGAATAATAAGTAGCTATGTATAGTATACATAGATACGTTGAAAAATATGAGGCAAAAACCTGTATTTTTCAATTTTTTTGCATTTTGAGAAATTTGTTCCATTTTTCAACTGCTGTATCTAGGTAAGTATTGGGTCAACAAATAATTTTGACCAATCAAAATTGAAGGAAATATCATGCTCTACAACTTTCCATAAGGATGTTTTTCTCAAAAAAACGCATGGTTCAGACGATATAAGCAAAAAACCAAAAAAAGTCCGAAAATGTCGAGGTTTTTCGGCCCTCCCCGAGTTAGCACAGGGTCCTCGAGGTCGAAAACTGAGATTCCACACCCAATACCATCCCCAAACAATATCCCAAAATTTCATTAACTTGGGAATTGTGTCCAGCTAACCCCCCTCATTATGTACCTGCCGACCGGACTAATAGTTACGGATGTAATTAGAGTCAGGACATATCAACTAGATTTTATTTTTAGACTTTTCAACATCAAATAGATGAACTAAAACTAAAACGTAGACACTTTCCTGAATTGCATAAAAACTATCGTAATACAAAACTGAAATTGTTTGCGTTCCAAATAGTATTCCACCAATGTAACGGCATAATTCAAAATCTATGTCGCAATGCCTATAAAACTTTTGATTTCGTTTTATTTAACAGAATATTAAATTTGTAACTAATACGTATATCTAAAAACACCGAGAGCCTATTTCCCAACGCGTCATTGTGGTGCTCATTAATTTCTTGTAAGTTAAAGGTATCTATCACATTGGTTAAAAGCCGACGTAAGTAATTCAGCCATGGTGCGTCTATGAAATGAGAGAGGTTAATACTGTTTGGAAGAGGGTTCTACGCATCTAAACACAATCCCTGAAATTCATTTTTTGCCATATTATACTTGCAATATTTATGACGCGATTTTTGATATATTACATGCAATGTATTATAACACAAAAATCGGGAGACCATAAAATGGTTATGAATAAAACAAAGGTATAACCCCAAGAGCAGTAACAAGGATCATTGTATCAACACACGCAAACTATTAATATAAGAGACATAATATGACTGCAGAATAAAAAAACCTGTAAAGGGCTTTACTTAGAACCTCCCTCGTAAGGGGACATTGTGACACTAAACACTTAAAAAAAAATTGAAGAAAACTAGGGGTGTAAATAATACTGAAACAATAAAATAAAACACTTGGTAATACGAATTGCATCAATTTTCAAATTAAAGAACGTTACCGGCCCAGCGGTGGGATTCGAACTTCAGCTACTTCCATTTCAATCTCTGAAGGTGATTTTTTCGCGATTATAATACTTTGCGTTTTAGACGAGGGAAGTAATAAACAAAACAAAAAATTCTAATATGACATATTTCGATGCCGAAAGAGCAGATAGAATATAGACAGAATATAGAATAGAACCAAAAAGAAGTTAAATGTGATTTAGAAACACACCACTTTGCACTAACAACAAAAGCATTTAATCCAATCGAAACTTGTTAACTAGCAACACAATATCTCTAAAGAACACGGAAAGATTTCTTAAAACATGAATTTAAAAATTGTTTCTGTGAAGAGCTTAGCGTTGAACAATAACAACTGCAAACAAGAAACAACAGAAACCTGTGAACAATGGTGCTACAGAGTATTGAAACTAATGGGAATGAAAGAATTAAAGAATGAACGTTTTCTAAAAATACTCCAATGGACAAACGATGTAAGAATTACATTTGCCATTATTACAATGATAGCTGCGTTAGTTAGTAGAAAGTCAGTAGAATAATGCTTAGTCAATATTTTTTATAACAACCTCTTTTTTCCAATAGTTCCTGCACAATAAAAATTCTTTGTGTAGCAATAAACCGCGACGTGGGCTGCTGTCGGGGCAGGTGGCCTACGCAACAGACCTGGGGGTGCCCATGGCGATCGGGCGAGATTTGGCTTGGAGCAGACTGGCTGTGGACTCGTCCTGGAAGCTTCGGGAGCTGTAGGTGGATCCTGAACAATTCCTGGGGCTGCTGGTGAATTCGGCGCGGGATGCTGCAGAAGACAAAGTCCAGAAGTGGCTGGATGCTGCAGAAGACACAGTCCAGAAGTGGCAGGAGGTCCTGGAGAGGCTGATCCTTGGAAGGCTGGATGGTTCCTGGAGCTGAAGTGGCTACTGGTGGACTCTCCTGCGTTGAGTGTGGCAGGCTGGAGGCTGCTGGGTGCTGATGGATGGTCCTGAAGAGGCTTCTAGTTAATTGGACTCTCCGGGGTTGAGTGATTTTTTTCTCGCATGGGCCTCCCTATTTAAAGCAGCCCTGGTCTTTGTGTTCAGTTTCCTGGGTTCTCATTGGTCTAAAGAGGAGGGATGACTGCTTATTTTCATCGTGACTCCTAATTCCGCGGTTATTTCCGCAGCGTGATCTATTAGCGGTTTGATTTGTGTCCCAATAAATGGTCATTGAAATGCTGATTCCAACGATACCCCATTTGCTAGGTTTCGTTTCGTTGGGTGCAGAATTGGTATAATGGTTTGGTCAATTGCTGCACCCTGACTGATTGAATCAGGATTTAACAGTAATTTTGGAAGTCAACCCACCTTTTGGCCGTTTGAAATTGTAGGACTTTTCAAGAACCCTCGATATTTTTCATGTTATATTTGATGATTTTTCAATAATATCCTTGGTATTCTTTACCTGTTTAAAGCGCATTGCGCTCTGAAGAAAAACCTTGCCACTTGATTAGCAACGGCTTTATTTCTGGGGCGTCTGCGGGCTATCTAGCGTTAAATCCCCCTAGTGAGCAGTGCAGGTCAGATATTTTTTGTTGTACTTCCTATGGCAGTTAACCCTCCCTGCATACCAATGGGAGTTACTTGCGGTTATGTTTCAATTCATAGTAACTAGTAACTGGTTGTTTACTTTTCTATATAAATTTATGAGGTATTTGTAAAATAGTAATGGTTTAAGTTACACTGACACGCTTATATATTAGGCTATTCGAGCAAAGTGCTTGTATTGTTTGATACGATGAACAGGACATGTTTTATGATTGCGGCTATTCTATGAAAGGTCATTACCCTACGGTATCCGCGGTTAGTTCATAACGTTTAATTACCAGGTAGCACCCATTTACAGCTTCATACTTCGCTTGAATCGGTGCCTAGCTCTCTTAATCGGTGAAATACTTTTGAGCTTATAATAAAACCCCGTATGATATTCGTTTAGCCATCTATTTATATGTATGTAATGATATTTTGGACGTAAATTTTTTATCTGAATTCTGGGTTCGTTTGGAATTCAAACCTTGATTTACTTTAGGCCCTTATGCCAAGACTATTAATTTTAACGTTTTATGAATGTAACATATTAACGCTACCGTCAGAAATACTATATTGCAATCTGTTACACATAAAAAAACATTATGGTGATTATACAAAAAACAGCGATGCCTATGATTACGACACCCGCAGTCGAGGCGATATACAGGTTCCGCAGTAGAGATTAACGTCCACTAAACGAAACAATTTCGGAATAGGATTATTTAATTCGCTCCCTAGTACTCTCAAAAATACCCCAACAAAACTCTTTAAAATTAAGCTTAAAAACATCTTCTGGCCTATGTCTACTATGAACTTTCCGATTTCAGACTTGTTGAAAATTAAGACTGTCTTCTTTTTTTGACTATAGTATTGTGTTGCTACTGTATTTTTCTGCAGATAACTTTTTCATTTCTGTAAATGCATTGTATTTTTTATATTTTAACAAGAATTGTGACATATCTAAGCACCACGGTGTATATTATGATGAATAAAAAATACTAATACTAATGTGTTATAACTAGAGAGCAAAAAATTAATAAAAAAGCGCTTAAAAAAGACCCAAAAATGTTTTTAAAAAGCGTTAATTTAAGCAAAAAAAGCATTAATTCTTACAAAAAAGCTCTATAAAAAACGTCATAAATGCAAAAAACAATTTTCTTCATTTTACCTACTTAACTAATAAGAATAATTCTGAGAAAAAGTATGTAATGTGACTCTAACAAAATCAAATGCAAACATAATTCGTAGAAAAACTTTTAAATGTAACACAAAAAATAAAAAAGAAAACTTGGTCACTTCTTTCTACGTCAACTGTAGTTATTGTAACATATTTTCAATTTGCTACAATAGTAGGAACAATCTCAAAATTTTCGGCAATTTCGCCTACCAAAATTGTGGAAATTTTATCTAAAATTTTATAGCCTTCTTTTGTGGACAAAAACCTTACATTTAGAAAGAACTATTTGACCAATTTCCCAGGTACAAACAGCATCTTTGAAATTATTAACAATTTTTTTTCGCAGGGTGCTTACATTGGGAACCTGCATATGACAATATTCATCCAAGAACATTCTGAAGGAACTTTTTTGTCATTTTTTTAGTGGTATGTTAGATTTTGCAAAGATCGAAATTAAACTGTGCTAGTTACCTGAAGTAGATTCAAACGAAGTCACAATTTTCTCTTGTTTTGGCTAATTTTTATAGTTCTTTAATTGCTCTTGATGCAAAGTGACATGTTACATGTGGAATGACGTAGTTTTTTGTCGCACTGAATCTAAAATTTTAGTACTTAAATAATTTTAAAGAGCTTTATACATTCTTACCGTCTTAATACAAGCTTTGCAAAATAATTTATTGTTTACATATTTTAATTCATTATGGCCTCTAGCAAAGGATGATAGGCGTATAACTATCCCCAGATCGGCCGTATAGCTCTTGTCTGTATTTATTTTGAATGAAAATCATAAAAAACGAGGAATAACCGAGTTTTCTGCGTGTGTGTTACCTAAAATAATTCAAGGAAATACCTGAGTTTTTTAAGAATTTCCAGAAAACCACTGCACTGACTGCGTTTTTAACCAGATTGAAATATTAGATTATATGTAAAATGAATTACGCGGAAAATAAATGCAAAAAACTGAAAACCTAAAAACAAGTACTTATAAGCACAATAATCCTAAATATGCATACAAAGGTAAAAAAAGTATTAAAAAGTTAGTGTCAAATACTTCATTTTGCAATTCGTAAACATTTTTAGAAACCATTTTCCTGCTTTAAATATTCAGGATAAGCTTAATGCTTAAAAATCCGCTCTCTAGTTATAACCAAACAGAGTTTGGGTGAGTATTTCTGTAGAACTACTGACGTTGCGTTGTTAGGTAATATATGTATATTTCGGGTTGATGTTTAATCGGACCCTTGTGTGCGTGGTCTCCCGTTTTTACTTAGCCTACGTCGTATCTCGACTACCCCCAATAGTTCTGTGGTGTGAGTTACGGTTCAAGTAGTGTTAAATTAGATATTTGGGCGTGAATATTGGGCATATCCTTCTGTTGTGTTTATTTCACAAAAAATTATTAAAGCATTTGCATATAAAAATTATTTTTCTACATGCTTTGACCAATTTTGCCCAAATTTTATATTTGGAAATTAAACAATTAGATCATCTTTAAACAGAATTTTAAATAGCATTGGGTGCATTTCCGGAGCAAAATAGGACTGCTTTCCGATCTCTAACCTGTAAATCTTTAAAATCTAGTTTCGTACAGTTGCTATTGTCTAAGATAATATGTTCACTATCTATGCAAGGTGCATATGAAACATTTACTAAAGCTCAGTTTCTAGTATTCGTTTTAGCTATCAACTCAAGATAGTTTCATGTTTCTTCAATAGCTCGGATAGAGGAATTACAACAGGCACCAATGGTAATTCCGCTTGCTGAAAGTAAAGGTATCAAAAATAATGAAAATGCAACCCTCAACGCATGGCATGGCACATTCTTTCACACTAAAAGCACTGAATATTTTTATTGTTACTAGGTTTTAATTTGTAGATATGATTATTATGTATGGAGCTGCTGAATAAAACTGCAACTGCAAGACGTTAAGTATTCGGACAGATTTCCAAATTGTCAAACGCCTTCCGAAAATACTTTTATTCGAATAGTCTAACGCGGAAGAGAGACTGGAAATGTACAATCTAAGAAAAGTCATGGCGATGAAAGACCAAATCAACATGGGTTGAATGTGGTGGATAAACTTTTAGAAATGGTTGATGCTGACTTTTTCTTATGCGGTTTTATGAAAGAATTGGTGTATGCCGCAGAAGTTGATTCAATCGACGAATTGCGCCATCACATCGACGCTGCAACAGAGCAGTTGCGCCGGCGATTCCCAAGAGTATCGGAAAGCTGGATTCGTCGAGCGCCAATGTGCCTTGAAATGCAGGGTCAGCTTTTTTAACGCCTAATGTGAATGATTGTATTATGGTGAATTATTTTTAGCTTATTTAATAATAAAATTGTTATTTATAGAATAACGTTTTCATTATTTACAAAGGTATCTTACCTTTACTATGTGTTTCCTGTATAATTTAGAATTAAACTACCTTAACAGCAAATCATTAGGTGTTGTAAGATATATGTTTCTACGGAAAAGAAAACAATGCTGTTCTTTCTAATTTTTCCTCATTAATACCAGGGGTATTCAATAAGTGCTGTTATTTTTATATTATTGGGCTTTGGCTAAGTTTATTCAGAAAATAACTTTATTTTGGTACCCTCTAGCTACACTTTCAGTCTTCTCCGTACGTTATAAAACACCTTGTATGTATTACAGAACACGTGTTGTAGTTATTTGCAGACGATAGAGTCGCTTATAGTTCGTAAAGCGACTGCTACTAAAGGACGACTAATATGTTGTACCATGTTACATAAGTTAATTTACATATTGTTTAAAAATTATATGTATTGAGAGTCACACTGTATTTACTGTAAAGCCAATATTAAAAGAAAATCCGTTTACATAATTAGTTAAATTGTATTTTCCTACAATATACAAACACATCTAAATAATTAACAGCAACAGTTCTATTATAAACTTTACATGCTTGCCGAAATTCACAAAATATCATATAAAAACTAAATTGGGTACAAATCAAAGTTTATTATATTTACTATTACTGAAAAAAATTGAATATACCAAAAAGCGCCGATGTTTACACCTGAAACACATTACATTTTCGCCATAAACTAAAATGCTCCTATAGTATTTTTGGTAGAGAGCAGCTGCTTGGTACTGGATGATGACGTTTTGTAAAGAGATGGAAACTTTTGACCCAATTTATTTTGGATTGAAGTGGCTCGATTTAGAGCACTATTGACGGTGTTGTAGACCTGTTGGACATCATTGGCGATGATATTGGCATCACTAGCGGAGAGATTTGTACCAAGTACAGTTCCTCTAGTCTGAAAAATATATGAACTTTTCCAAAATATTATGTATACAATTTCAAATTCTACGATACTGTACATCCTAGCTTAAATGATTTTATAATATCCCAGAAATGTGTTCTCTTCGTTAAGTATCTATAGTCGGAATAGGGATTACTAATAGTTAGCACTGTATTGCTTTTTTAGAAGGGCATTAGGGACAATTAATTATGATAATGAAGTATGTATTCTCAACTTATATACAATTACAAAATCTTCTTAAGTATAAAAAAAGAAAATTATATGTAAAAACAAGAAAATTATTTTCTTACCTGCTTGGCTGGTTGCAATGGTGGTGCAAACTTTTGCATATGTGGTTTTCTCAAGGACACATCTGCATAACCCAAGCTTACAAGCACAAGCAGGCAAAGATCAATTTTAACGGCTGCCATTTTTAGAAAGTTCGAGTTACCACCTCAATGAAAGCTGAGATCTCAATGCACAGCAGTGTCGATTTTGTGCTTCTTAAGGCAGCGATATTGATCTTTCGGTTTAAAATAGGAGATAAGTGATTGCAGTGTTGCGAACCTGTTTTTGCCATGCTTTGATATCTGGAATTCTTTGATTTAGCTGTAGATAAAGTAGAGGAAAAGAATAATGTAGATGTCTGACAACATAAAATAAAAGAATCGAGTAGTTACATTATTCATGAAAATGTACTTACTTCAGAAACATTTTATTATATTTTGACATTTATGACAGATTCCAGAACTCGAGCATGAATTTAGCGTTATGCTGTCTTTTGTTCTGGTCTTAGTACACTAAAGAAACACGTAGACTCGGTAAAATGTGATATGAACCGTTAAACAGATCGAAAAAACAAGGGAATTGTACGCCGCCCGAAAGGCGCCAGAAGAACAAAGAATATTACATCTGCTTAACAAACCGCCGCGATCCTACGCAAAAGTATTTTTCAAAACCCTAAAATCATAAAAATAAGTGCAATTACAACGAATTTCTAAAGTGCAGCAAGATTGCAACCATAAAATTTATTGGAACCGGCCGGCCAAGAAAGGTGACAGCAAGCGAAATACGCCTCACGAATGTTTGCAGATTGAATTTACTTAAATTAAGAAATTTTCACTAAAACGCTCTTAAAACAGAGTGCGCCCCATTCAAAATCCCACATAAGGATGCCTGCCGATAGGAGGAATAAGCCGCCACCTGATAAAACAACGCCCAAGCCTCTAGCGCACATACAGGCCGATTAAAAATAACTTTTCCATCAGCCAGCAAACATATCACCGCTCGTAATGCGGACGATGGTGGCAAGAAAACACTACAGAAATTTCGAAGTACACGGCGGCCCGGCTAAGATGCATTTTTCTAACGGTTAAATCAGGACAAAAAGCCGCGTACATCCGGCTAAATATTACACATTAAATTATAATTAGCGGAAGGAAGCATCACAGGAAGGCGTGAATAGTCTCAAAATTCCTATAAAAATAGCGCGCAACCAATCGAAGCAAAATAAACTTATTAACATACGCCATAAGAGTAATGCTTAATTAAGTTTTACGCCGAACACGGAATTAAAAATTCCAAGTTGAACTAATCTTTACCAAAACCTAGCAAATTGGGTGTCGTTAGAATCGACATTTCAACGACTATTGATTGCGACTCAAATCAAGTCGATAATCGATCACGCCGCTCAATTAAACGCTATAATCCGAAATACATTAAAAACGGGCAAAACATCCCTTCTACTTCGACCAATGAGCTGCGAGATCGCGTTTGACAAAGGACTGGCTCCTTTAAATAGTCAGACGCTGGCAGTAGGAAATCACTCAACCCCGGAGAGTCCAACCAACAAGAAGCCTCTTCAGGACCATCCAGCCTTCCAGCAGCCTCAACTCAATCCAGGAGAGCTGAACAAGCATCCACTCAGCCCAGCTAGCCGCTCCAGCCTTCCAAGGATCTACCAGCCCCAGCCCTCTCCAGAGCCTATCACATACGTGGACTTAGGGCCAATCCTCCGCATTGGACTCTGCTGCCTTCCGTCTTCGGGCAAAGTTGGAAACTCGAGCCACTTCCGCCATGGACACCCCCAGAAAGCGCCGCCACGAGGAATTATTCGGCCCATCGCCCAAGACGCCCCCTGCCTCCCCCTTGGCCCAGATCGCCCGCGCCCGGATCCAGGAGCTGAACCGGCCACCTCCGTACTGGGAGGGACGCCTGCCGTCAGGGAGCCCACGAACGCCGACAAGGGCGCTCACCCCGGATTTCGTTGGCCTCACGGACGAGAGCGATCCGGAGCTCGGCACCCCACAGAGGAGCCCGTTGGTGCAGCACCTGCGAGACGCACCTTTTGCCCACGGATCCTCAATTGGGACCTCGAGGTGCGACTGACGGACGCCGAGGAAGCCGAGCTCGAAGCCCTGTGGCAGGCTACCTGCCCCGATAGCAGCCCACGTCGCGGCCCCCGCTGGCGACGGACCACCCGTCCCCGGACTCCCCTAGCGGAAGCCCGACCCCGCGCCCCGGCAACGCCCCGCTCCAGCCGCCGTCCCCGAGAGACCTACTCGATCCGCCGACGTCCAAGAAGAACTTCCCAGCGCCCGCTACAATCCGTGCCCCGGACTGCTTCCCGGAAGGACCGGACTGCGTCCCGGCCGCGTTCCCCGCCTCCGGCCAGTAGGAAAGGCCGCCCCATCACCTCCCGCGCCCCCAGCGCCCGGGTCTAGATGACCCTTTGTATATATATTTCTTTTCGTGTTTTTTTGTGTATCGGTAATATTAAGTTTTGTTTGTATATATAATAGTGGCCGTAGAAATAAAAGTATTAAAAGTTTACACCAATCAATTAGCAGCATCGACCAGGGTAACGCCCACACCCCTTCTTACGCTGACGCCATTGTGGAATCTACCACTGAGCTTAGACGTAGGCTTGTTAATTGTCGCCCGGAACGTGGGGCCAACCTTTGGTGGACACCAGAGGGAAGTCACGCCCACTACAATGGTGAAGTCAAGAAGGAAGGGAAACATGGAGACAACTCCGCCAAGGATCATGGAGGAACCTCAGCGGACACCGCGACAAGGAGGAAGTCTGAACAGTTCGGAAATAATAGAAGACAGCGCACCCTCATTCCCGTGTGGACAAAGGACACCGCCTCCAAGTCCCAGCCCAGTGCGACAGGAAGTCAACGAAGACAACCAACAGCAAATGGCACACCACCTTGCGAACCTAGCAGCTACAGCAGCTGGAACCAACCAACCAGCACCACTTCTGGAGTGGTAGAAAACACCCAGTGGCGCCCAGAACAAGCTCCAGCAGCACCAACGATCACATTAACCGCCGAACAATTCCAGGCAATTTTGGGACGAATGGCTGTGCCCAAGAAAGTCGATCTTCCACCAACCTTTAAAGGCGAGGAGTTAGATCACCCCCAAGAGTTCATCGCAGAGTGCGCCCGCTACCATGCGCAAAGCGGATGTACTACAACGGAACTAATGAAAGTAGCCACAAACTGTCTCCAGGGGAAGGCTAGCCAATGGTGGAAACCATACGCTTCACTTCCACTCTCATGGAATGAATTTGAAGAAAGGCTCTTAAAGAAATTCGACAGCGCAGATGTACGAGCCTCCTTGAAGACACAGCTCTACGGACAAAAACAGGGACAAAAGGAAAACGGCGAACTCTTCCTTCTTCGCAAAATACAACTGATACGCCGACTGGACACCGAACAGTCAGTGGGAGCCAGCATTCCCGTAATGATAGAGCTATTAAAACCGGCCCTTCGGCCTTATCTACGTGTCGCTGTGCCAGAAACCATTGAGGAACTGTTGGACAAGGTGGCTGCAATTGAGAAAGACATGGACGACCGCGCACCAACGCCAAACCGCGAGACACGTCCGCGAGAGCCAGCCGAGCCCAATCTACCCCGCTGCTATTTTTGCCCGGGACGCCACTTCAATAAGGATTGCCCACGACGCCACCGGCCAGCACCACAGGCAACAGGAGAAGCCCCCATAAACGCCCCCGAAGCTAGACAACTACCACCGCCGGAAAACTGGCGGAGGCCCGGGCGCGTCGAGGCCGAAGCACCGCCCAGGGTCCAACACAATGCTCCACAATAAGTACGGCCAACTGCCACAACCTCCCGTATATCATGGTGAACCTAGGGTCACCACAGCGGGAGATGCGTGCCCTAAGTGACTCAGCGGCAACGCATAACTTCATTAGCGCCAAGCTAGTGCAACACCCCGGGACGGGTAGCTACGCACAAAGAACGGCCAAAATGGCCAAAGAACAGGCAACCCTGACCCTACGAGGAGAAACAAGCTTGGAAATGCAGATCGGTAGAAATAACTACGTCATACAGTGCATCATAGCAGAGGATTTAAGGGAGGACATCATTCTCGGTCTACCATGGCTTACGGAACACGAGGCTACCTTTGATTTCGCACGGCGTTGCATACACCACGGCGTGAGGACCCGAGAAACCACTCATTGCCTGGTCGAGCAACACGACCCGCGTCCAGCGAATGACCCGATGGAACTTCCCCAGTTGAAGCATGACTTCCCTCGCGAGCAGGAACACAACCTCTATCAGCTTACTAGAAGACTTCCCCGAAATTTGGAGGCCCTCGGCGCCACCTACGCGCACCCTGCAGCACGAGATTCATGTAAAACCCGATGCCCCTATACGCAGCCCAAATTACCGATATTCCGAAACAAAAAAGAAGATCATCGCCGAGCAAGTAGAAGAGATGCTGGCACGCGGTTTCATCGAGCCTAGCCAGTCACCACATAACTCGCCAATCGTCATCGTGGAGAAAAAGGATTCTACGCCCCGGTTCTGTTTAGACTTTCGTAGGCTAAACGAAGCCACCATCAATGAGCCGGCGGTACTACCCTTGATCCACGAAACCATCAAAGATCTAGGTTCAGCGAGCATCTTCTCCTCACTTGACTTAAAGTCGGGGTACTGGCAGATAAGTTTACATCCCCAAGCCAAACCCTACACCGCGTTCACAACTCCGGATGGCGCAGCCTATCAATTTCGAGTCATGCCATTCGGGCTCAAGACGGCACCAATGACCTTTCAAAGGCTGATGGCCCGGGAAGTACTGGTGGGGTACCTCCATAAATTCTGCCTCGTGTATTTAGATGACATTATCATTTACTCCGAATCATGGGAGCAGCACCTTCAACACCTCCGCAAGGTCTTCGAACGACTACAGGAACATGGGCTCATATGCTCGCCAGAAAAATGCCACTTCGGGAAATCCACACTGCACTACCTAGGGCATATCGTTGGCCCAGAGGGAAACGAACCTCAACCAGGTCACGTACAGCAGGTCACCAACGCCCCGCCCCCTACTAACCGAAAGGGGTTACGACAGTTCCTAGGCATATGCAATTGGCTACGCGAGTACATTCCCCGATTCGCCGACGTTGCGGCCCCTCTCACCGACCTACTAAGCACTAAAAAGCGCTGGACTTGGACCCCAGACGTTCAGCAAGCATTTCACCAAGTGAAACAATTGTTTCAGACACCGCTGAAGTTAGCCCGACCCGATGCTTCTCGCCCCTTCATTTTACAAACAGACGCCAGCAAATTTGGCATCGCCGCCGTGCTCTACCAGGAACGTCCCGATGGAGGTCGAGACGTCATCTCCTACGCCAGCACCCGGTTCCTGCCAGCCGAACAGCGTTATCACTCCAACGAACAAGAGTGCTAGCCGCCGTATGGGCGATAAAAAAATATCGACCCTACTTAGAAGGCAGGCAGTTCACCCTCCGGACCGATAACCGCGCCCTCACCTGGCTCAACACCTTGAAGGACCAGCGAGCTAAACTCACCCGTTGGGCTCTCCTGCTACAGGAGTTCCACTTCACAATCGAGCATTGCCCCGGAAAGCACAACGAGTTGCCGGACGCGCTATCTCGACAGCCGACTGGACAGCCGGCCGAAGCAGTGTGGGATGACCCGACAGTACTGCTACCTCCCATTCACAACAAGCGCTTCGCCCAAAAACGTGTAACGGCCAGCCAACCCGCTAAGAAAGGATTTCCCAGGTTCCAGGAACCCGCTACAGGAAATTATGCGGCCAGCAGCCAAACACCACATGGTGAGGACTCACCGAGGTATCAACGGGCAAGCAACCATGCTACCGTCACGGAGCCACCAGGCAAGCCATCCCTAAGCCTGCTGGACGCAGTCGAAGAAACTTTATGGGAGACCATTGCACAGGACCAAAGACAGGATAATTACTGTCAAGAGTTAGTCAACTCATGGCACCAAAGCTACTTCGCCGAGGACCCAACCCCGGATCTCTTAGCCGTACAAGAACAATACCATATAGAGGATGGGTTGCTCTACCGCCGAACGGATCAGGGTCCGCGCCTGTTTGTTCCGGAAGAAAGCCGGCCAAAGGTTATCTACCAATACCATTACCAAGACCTGGCAGGACACCCCGGCATCGCCGAAACGACGCGGGCCATCCTTACGCACTTCCATTGGACGCATGTACGAGAAGATGTCCGGAACTACGTCCGCCAATGCCTGCTCTGCTTGAGATGCAAGAAGGGCCGCCATCAAGCCAAAGCCACCCTGAGGCCTCACCAACCCAACCGAGCGTGGGACACGATTGCACTCGACCTCATGGGCCCCTACCCCTTATCAGCCACTGGGAAAAAGTTCATCCTGGTAATAACCGACCTCTTCACCCGGTGGACAGAAGCCTTCGCTCTAGCCAAGGCCACCGCCCCCATCATCATCCGCACCTTGCGAAATGAGGTTTTTCCCCGCCTGGGATACCCGAGCGCCATGCTGACCGATAACGGACGCCAATTCATTAGCGAACAATGGATGCGAGCTTGCCAGCAGTGGGATATCCAGCCATGGACGACCGCCATTTATCACCCCCGGGCGAACCCAACAGAGCGAAGGAACCAGGAAATAAAAAAGGGACTCCGCCTGCACCTGCAAGGAAGGAACCACCGCGAGTGGGATAAGCACCTGCCTGCAACCCTATTCAGCCTGCGGAATCGCCATAACACTGCCTTAGGGTGTTCTCCGGCCCACGCAATGTACGGAAAGGAGTTGGACCGCCCTGGGGAGTGGAGATTCCGGCAACCTATGCAGCCGCCACAAAGGCCCCACGAACCGCGGACACACAACCGCGCCGAACGAGACGCGGGCATCCGAAACCGAGCCATCGCTCAACACCCGGAAACACCAGACACCAGCGGCCCCACTTTTCAACGTCATCAGCTGGTAATGGTGAAAAATCACCCTCTCTCGAACGCCACCGCTGGGATTCATGCAGGATTCCAACCAAAATGGAGTGGACCCCACCAAATCTTGGACCAACTTGGCCCAAGCATCTATAGGATCCAAAGAGGACAACAGGCCCTAAAATTCACGCAGACCAACTCCGCCTCTTCTCTCCCTAACCTTTTTGTTTTGTGCCCGGATCGCGGACGCCAAAGGAGGGGGGAATTGATATGACCGTTAAACAGATCGAAAAAACAAAGGAAATGTACGCCGCCCGAAAGGCGCCAGAAGAACAAAGAATATTACATCTGCTTAACAAACCGCCGCGATCCTACGCAAAAGTATTTTTCAAAACCCTAAAATCATAAAAATAAGTGCAATTACAACGAATTTCTAAAGTGCAGCAAGATTGCAACCATAAACTTTATTGGAACCGGCCGGCCAAGAAAAGTGACAGCAAGCGAAATACGCCTCACGAATGTTTGCAGATTGAATTTACTTAAATTAAGAAATTTTCACTAAAACGCTCTTAAAACAGAGCCCAAGCCTCTAGCGCACATACAGGCCGATTAAAAATAACTTTTCCATCAGCCAGCAAACATATCACCGCTCGTAATGCGGACGATGGTGGCAAGAAAACACTACAGAAATTTCGAAGTACACGGCGGCCCGGCTAAGATGCATTTTTCTAACGGTTAAATCAGGACAAAAAGCCGCGTACATCCGGCTAAATATTACACATTAAATTATAATTAGCGGAAGGAAGCATCACAGGAAGGCGTGAATAGTTTCAAAATTCCTATAAAAATAGCGCGCAACCAATCGAAGCAAAATAAACTTATTAACATACGCAATAAGAGTAATGCTTAATTAAGTTTTACGCCGAACACGGAATTAAAAATTCCAAGTTGAACTAATCTTTACCAAAACCTAGCAAATTGGGTGTCGTTAGAATCGACATTTCAACGACTATTGATTGCGACTCAAATCAAGTCGATAATTGATCACGCCGCTCAATTAAACGCTATAATCCGAAATACATTAAAAACGGGCAAAACATCCCTTCTACTTCGACCAATGAGCTGCGAGATCGCGTTTGACAAAGGACTGGCTCCTTTAAATAGTCAGACGCTGGCAGTAGGAAATCACTCAACCCCGGAGAGTCCAACCAACAAGAAGCCTCTTCAGGACCATCCAGCCTTCCAGCAGCCTCAACTCAATCCAGGAGAGCCGAACAAGCATCCACTCAGCCCAGCTAGCCGCTCCAGCCTTCCAAGGATCTACCAGCCCCAGCCCTCTCCAGAGCCTATCACATACGTGGACTTAGGGCCAATCCTCCGCATTGGACTCTGCTGCCTTCCGTCTTCGGGCAAAGTTGGGAACTCGAGCCACTTCCGCCATGGACACCCCCAGAAAGCGCCGCCACGAGGAATTATTCGGCCCATCGCCCAAGACGCCCCCTGCCTCCCCCTTGGCCCAGATCGCCCGCGCCCGGATCCAGGAGCTGAACCGGCCACCTCCGTACTGGGAGGGACGCCTGCCGTCAGGGAGCCCACGAACGCCGACAAGGGCGCTCACCCCGGATTTCGTTGGCCTCACGGACGAGAGCGATCCGGAGCTCGGCACCCCACAGAGGAGCCCGTTGGTGCAGCACCTGCGAGACGCACCTTTTGCCCGGCTGCGCCGCCCGCCGACCCCCCAGGCTCCCCGTCCACGGATCCTCAATTGGGACCTCGAGGTGCGACTGACGGACGCCGAGGAAGCCGAGCTCGAAGCCCTGTGGCAGGCTACCTGCCCCGATAGCAGCCCACGTCGCGGCCCCCGCTGGCGACGGACCACCCGTCCCCGGACTCCCCTAGCGGAAGCCCGACCCCGCGCCCCGGCAACGCCCCGCTCCAGCCGCCGTCCCCGAGAGACCTACTCGATCCGCCGACGTCCAAGAAGAACTTCCCAGCGCCCGCTACAATCCGTGCCCCGGACTGCTTCCCGGAAGGACCGGACTGCGTCCCGGCCGCGTTCCCCGCCTCCGGCCAGTAGGAAAGGCCGCCCCATCACCTCCCGCGCCCCCAGCGCCCGGGTCTAGATGACCCTTTGTATATATATTTCTTTTCGTGTTTTTTTGTGTATCGGTAATATTAAGTTTTGTTTGTATATATAATAGTGGCCGTAGAAATAAAAGTATTAAAAGTTTACACCAATCAATTAGCAGCATCGACCAGGGTAACGCCCACACCCCTTCTTACGCTGACGCCATTGTGGAATCTACCACTGAGCTTAGACGTAGGCGTGTTAAATGTAAGAAGTACATAATGCGCAGAAACGAATTCTCGCCTAGACGAGTTCACATTCAAATTTAAGAGGAGGTTGGAACTCAGTAGCGCAGCACGCGGGACGCGCACTCTTTAACCTATAACCTAGCATTGCAGTTAGCTGTTCTGGAGGTGTACTTCGTGTTTCGCAACGTGATTTCTTGTCTTTCCTTGCTAAAGGTAATACAATATTTATTTTTCAGTTGATGTTTTAAAACTAATAGAATATTCTAACGTTGCAGTTACTCCTGCATCGTATTCTTTTCCTTTTTAAGAACATTGATTCTGAAATATGGCGTAAAGGGCAAAATAATGCACAGTCGAGCACGTGAGGTAATTTCCAAAGTGCTAGAATTTATGAAGGATACATTATACATTAATTTACTTTGGATTTAGAAATTGATAAAGAGTTTTAATATAGTTTGTGCCAGCAATTGCGGTTATACAAACGATGCAATTTAAATTTATTGGTTAGTAATTAAATGTTTATTTTATGTAGAAGTTTATTATTAAAGTTTTTAGGTGAAATTTTAGATTTAATATAGGTTTATATATGTTTGTTGAGGTTATTAAAATGTTCTTTTAGACTAGGATTAGCTACCCTATTATTAAAATTGTAAAATGTTATTATGCCTGATTATTATTAGATTATTTACTTGAAAATCATCAAAAAATTTCCGGAAAGAATTAATGCTCTTATGAGATTATATGTGAAAATTAAAGATTTTTGCGGTTTTTTATTCTACGGATGTTATGTATGTTTACCAGAAGATCATGATTATTTTAACTTAAAATTGTTTTATTTCGTAATGTGTCGCATTTAAATGTTTACAGGGGTAATTTAAATCGGGAAAATGAAATATCGAGTGCAAATATCTTACAAAATTCAAAAATCTGAGACTGCATAAAATAAAACGTTGTACGTCATAGTGCCTATTAATTAAAATTTGTAATTACATTGTATTTACAAAATCTCTAGAATATGGTAAATACAATAATATACTCAAAAGTTCTATATTTTGTAATATACAAGTACCCCAACTTTACAACGAAAACCCTACGCCACTGCTCATCAGCTGACTGGAGCTTGCTGGTCAGATATGCATGAGTCATCATGTAGTTCTTACGTTTTACGGAGTCTACTTTCGTGGACCAGAGATAAGCTATTAATAAAACTACTGTCAATATAGAATAAACTGACTGAAATTTTCGATGTTCCTTATGGGATGAAGCAAGAAGGTGCACTGTAGGAATTTTTATTTAACCTAAGCATAAAATTAGTGCGAACACAAAGACATCTCTGAAACAAAAAGTAGCTGCAGCAATATGCTCAGGTGACACTATCAAGGGTATCAAGGGTAGATTTACAAGAGACGTTGTCTTCCTACATTATCTTCTTAAAATTTCAATTTTCAAATTCTCAAATTCTTACTTACTATATATTTTATATTTTCCATTTTACTTTATCTGTGCTCAAGTCCCATAAATAGCACAATAGTAGCAGACAATTTCCATCACATTTAAAAGAACGTTTTTTATTATGAAACGTAAAATAATACATTCATCTGTTCATAATATTGCTTTCTAGATTAACCTTTACTGTCACTCATGTTATCTATTATTATTTAATTGTTATTTTATACGACTTTTTAGCTTTAGCTTTGTCATTAAAAACTGAAGATGAAATTGATACTGCAGTTGAAAGCCTAACAGGCAACATACAAAATGCAGCCTGGCACGCAACCCCTCCTAACCGTAACCCCAAAGCAACGATCGAAAATTACCCTTTACACGTCAGAACCAAAATCTTGGAAAAAAGGAGAGCAAGAAGAATCTGGCAACAAACAAGGCATCCCAACGACAAGAATTGATTGAATAGACTAACGAGAAAACTAAAAAACTTGCTAAGCGAATGGAAAAATTATTCATTCAATGATTACGTTAGTAACCTATCAGCCTCTCCGCATAACGATTACGCTCTCTGGAAAGCGACAAAAAAGTTAAAAACTGCAACTATTCCAGTTCCGCCAATTCGTAAAGATGACAATCTCTTTGCGGAACATCTCTCCAAAACCTTTCAGCCACATCCTCCACAGACCACTCAAGCCGAAGGAAATGAAATATCGGATTATCTTACTGCTCCCTACAGCTAAGCTTACCTATTCAGCACTTCACTCCAGAAGAAATTAGAATAGAAATTCATAACTTGAACAAAATAAAGCTTCGGGTTATGACCTTATTAACGCCAAACCCTTAAAGGAACTTCCAAAGAAAGCTATAATGTCACTTACGCAAATATTTAACGCTATAATAAGATTACAGTACTTTCCAATATCATGGAAATTTGGAGAAATAATCTTAATTTTGAAACCAGGCAAACCTCCACATCAAGTCACCTCATAGAGGCCAATAACTCTGCTCCCGTTATTGTCTAAACTACTGGAGAAGCTAATATTGAAGAGACTGCTACCTATCATAGATACTCTAATCCCACAGCACAAGTTTGGCTTCCAGAAAAAGTATTCCACGTTAGAGCAGATACATCGAGTCGTGGATGTAATAGAACAAGACCTAGAAGAAGGCAGATACTGTGTTGCTGTATTTTTAGACGTGGGTCAGGCCTTTGATCGCGTCCGGCACAATGGCCTATTGTTCAAGATCAATCGGCTTTTTCCCCATCTATACTACATGCTTCTCAAGTCATACTTAAATTAAAGTCACTTTCAAGTTAAATATGATGGAAGCCGTTCTAACTTCTACCAGATCCAGGCCGGTGTGTCCCAGGAAAGTGTGCTGGGGCCCACCCTATATCAGTTATTTACTGCTGATCTGCCAATTAACGAAAATGTTTTTACAGCCACCTTCGCAGATGATACTGCACTATTAGCATCTCATGTAGACCCTGTTTTGGCAGCAACGGACCTTCAACTATATTTCAACAATATGCAGAAATGGCTCCATAAATGGCGCATAAAAATTAATGAAAGTAAATCTACTGCTATAACATTTACTACAAAGCACAGTTCTCATGGCTAAATAGCCTATTCTCAATGCCAAATCCCATCGGAGGCTTAATTTGTTCGGGAGCATAGCTGCCCTCGATCAGTGCTTAGAATCAAATTTTATTTAGGTACCTCTTATAGAAGGTCGAGCGCTTTTCGGAAAAACCAAATTCTTGTAAGCTCTGCCGGAAAGGTAAACGCGGAAAATAAAATTAGAGATGCGGGCTGGATCGAGGAGCGAAATACAAAAGGAGAGTTACAAACTTTGTTTTTGAGATTAAATACACAAGCCTTTTTATGTTACTCCAAGATTGGAGTTTTCAAAATTGGTACAAAACAATTCAAGTTATTGTGTGTAGCACATAACAGCACAGTTGTAGTTTGGATGAAATGTAACAATTAGTGTTGTGCATAACCGAATTATTGGCATTCGAATGATATTAATAACCGAATGATTATTTGAATAATCATTCGAATACATTTTGGCTCTCGATTCGTTTCGATTAAGTCAGCCGGTTTGCCGGTTGGCGGTTCACCGCCATCTGCATCGACATCGGTTCACCGTCATCTGCATCGACATCGTAACTTGCAGATAGCAGAGGAACCAAAACATAATATGTACGGTCGGCGCCTTAGAAATCGGGACACGTAATATGTTCTTCTACTCTTTGGAGTATTCTTGCTCCGGTTACTTCATTAATGTGAGATGGAATTTCATAATTGACAAAACAATAGACAATCTGAAGTAACAATTAAAACCATAATAACTGTAAAAACCTAGTTTATACATTTAAAAAATACATGCAAAATATATCATAATAGTGTGTAGTGCCCGATTTCTAAGGCGCCGACCGTACATTATGTGTTATGTATTGGAAATTAAGAGGTATTTAGTAAGAAGTGTAAAAAGAAATAAATCTGCGGGACTGCTTGCTAATCGCTATAAAAACAGTGGTAAAACCTTCGAACATATAAGACTGGAACGAGCATTCGGCATGGCAGGTGGTTCAAAGAAGATTGACTAGGACAGATATACAATTGATAATAAGAGCTTGTGCGCAGGAGCACGGTAAATTTTAACGTCGCAAGTGGCGGTAAATTTGACGTCGTAAGCGGCGCAAATTACTTACATGTGGTATCATATGTGTCAGTAATAACGCCCAAATAAATAAACATGATAATTTGGATATTTTGCAAACAACAGATCATTTATTAACTTACTGTGTGCTAAATTACATAACAGTAAAGCCTACGCCAAAAACTATAACCTATCGTTGTTTTAAAAATTTTGAAATGGATTCGTTTAATCATGATGCTGCGAACATCGATTGGAAATATTTTGATGCACTTGATAATGTAGATTCAAAAGTTGAGGAGTTTAATAAAATAGTTATTGAAATATTTGATAGACACGCACTTTTAAAGACCACAACACTGCGACATAAATATCGACCATATATAACTGATACATTAAAGCTAATTATCAAAATGAAGAATAAATCGCACAGAAAGTCTTTAAAATCAAAGCTTGAACGGGATCGCAGATATTACGTAGATTTGAAAAACTATTTGAACACTGCAATAAAAAGCGAGAAAGCGGCTTACATCCAATATCAAATTCGTATACACAAAAACAATCCTCGTGTGCTTTGGAAAAATGTTGCTTCATGGGATGTTCACAATAAACCCCACTTTGAAATGTCTGAAGAAATAAAAAACGTCGACTTAATTAACAACTACATCGTGAATAGTATGCAAAATGTAACTGTAGATGACGCCCTACTTAACTTCTTCAACCTTAATAAGTACACCACTTTAAAGAAACAGGACCCAAACATACCATCAGTAAGTGAAGACGAAATAGATAAAATTATTTTGGGTGTAAAATCAAATGCAACTGGATGTGATAACATTAATTTAACAATGCTAAAACTAATCTTACCATTTTGTAGGAAGCCTATATCGAATATTATCAATCTCTCACTTAAAAGTGGAACTGTGCCTTTATTATGGAAGAAAGCAATTATTAATCCTCTACCAAAGGTACCTACAGCAAAAGACTTAAAAGACATTCGATCCATTAGCATACTGCCCACTTTATCCAAAGTACTTGAAAAAGTAGTTAATAATTTTTTAACACAGCATATCTTCTTAAACGACTTGCTACCTAACACGCAATCAGGATTCCGGAATAAGTTTAGCACAACTACTGCTATGCTAAAAATAACAACGGATATTGCTCGCAACATGGATAACTCCGAAGTTACCCATTTAGCTCTCCTCGATTACAGTAAGGCTTTCGACGTTATTAACCGAAAATTGTTACTAGCCAAGTTAAAGTACTACGGAATCAGTCCAAGAACTTTACATTGGTTTTGTAATTACCTATCAGACAGGTATCAAACAGTAAAAATAGATAATTGTATGTCACAAGAACTTCAGGTTTTCCATGGTGTTCCGCAAGGAAGCATATTGGGCCCCACTCTCTTTACAATTTTTACTGCAGATCTGCCAGATGTGATGGTAAATCAATGGAATGTCCATCTTTTGCGACGATGATACGCAGTTGTATAAATCTTGCGTACCAGGGAAAGTGAATACTCTTATCAGCGAACTTAATATAAACTTGGAGCGTATACTGGATTGGTCAAGAAAAAATGGTCTGCGTTTAAATGCTACTAAAATATCAGTAGTGTGTATTGGTTCGAAATCAGCAGTGAACAAAGCAAGTGCAACTTTAACACAACAGATAATTTTAAGTCATACTGTTTTAAAAGTTAATGAAAGCGCTCGTGATCTGGGTTTATTAGTTGACCAACACTTGAATTTTGAAAAGCATGTTATCCGAAAACGTAGTGCATGTTACTCAAAACTAAAAGCATTGTGGAAATTTAAATACGTACTACCACAACATGTGAAGTGGAATCTAAGCAATTCACTTATTTTAAGTTATCTTGACTACGCAAGCAGTGTGTATTACAACTTTCTTACCAACAGTATGCAGAACAAGTAACAAATTATACAAAATTTTCGCTTGAGGTTTTCATTTTTAATTCCTTATAGGGACCATGTTACTCCACACTATATTAGGTTACATATTCTAAAGATAGAATATAGATTTATGTTGTTATTTGGTGCAATGCTGTTTAAAATTATAAAATCAAAGGAGCCTTCATATTTATATAATCTTCTAATCAAGCTCTCAGAAGTACAATTGACCAATATTAATTTAAGAGCCAACGAGCTATTTTCTATACCAAAGCATTTGACATCGAAATTTGAGGGTTGCTTTGAATACGTAGCTCCTAAGTTAATTAATTCTTTTATATTGGCATTGTCGCAGCCTACTGTTTTTAAATTTCGAAAAGCATTCAGAGCTCAATTGTGCGATCTTCAGAAAGTTCAATAATGCACGCTTTTATTTGGTGTTTATCATTATTTATGTATTTTGTTATGGGAAAGGTGAAAAAAAGCTGAGCTGATCCTTTTCCATTTGAGCATATGCATTGATTGATGTATATACCTATAAATATTTCTTTTTTTTTTTTTCATGTTTTTGTTACTTAATTATTATATTGAAACGTCGGTGATTATTTTATGCTCAATAAATATTATTATTATTATTATTAATTGGTTTTGCAAATCATATTATATTAACTGCAAAGCCGATATTATAGGAAAAACTTTTACATAATTAACTTTATTTGTATTTTCCTACAATTTACATACACTTTTAAATAATTAACAGCAACAGTTCTCTTATAAACTTCCCAGCCTTGCCGAAATTCAGAAAACATCATATAAAAACTAAATTGGGTACAATTCATAGTTTATTATATTCACTATTACTGCAAAATAAATTGAATATACCAAAAAGCGCCGATGTTTACCACCCGAAACACATTACATATTCGCCATTAACTGCAATGCTCAGATAATAACTGTGGTAGAGAATAGCTGCTTGGTACTGGATGATAACGTTATTGCGAAGAGATGGAAATCTTTGTTCTAATTTATCTTTGATTTCAATAGCTCGAAGTAGAGAACCACTGACAGTGTTGTAGATCTGTTGAACTTCATTTGCGATTATACTGGCATCACTATCGGAGAGATCTGTAGCAAGTACAGTCGCTCTAGTCTAAAAAAAAATAATTTATGAACTTTTCCAAAATATGATGTATAAAATTTCAAATTATACGATACTGTATATCGTAGCGTAAATGATCTTGTAATATCCGAGAAATATTTTCTCATCGTCTATAAGCGGAATAACAATTACTCATAGTTAGCACTGTACTGTTTTTTTAGAAAGCCGTTAGTAACAATTAATGATATAAATTTAATATGTATTCTATACTTACATAGAATTACAAAACCTTCTTACGCATAAAAAGGGATACATATGACACATTAAAGAAAATTATACATAAAAATCAAGAAAATTAGTTTCTTACCTGCTTGGCTGGTTGCAATGATGGTGCATACGTTTGCATGTATGGTTTTCTCAAGGACATATCTTCTGCACAAACCAAGCTTACATGCACAAGTAAGCAAAGAGCAATTTTAACGGCTGCCATTTTTAGAAAGTTCGAGTTAACACCTCAATGAAAGTTGAGATCTCAATGTCCAGCAGTGTCGATTTTGCCCTTTATAAACGGAGCGATAGTGATCTTTCGGTTTAAAATAAAAGATAAGTGATTGCAGTGTTGCTAACCTGGTTTTGTAGTGCTTTGATATCTGGAATTCTTTGATTTAGCTCTAGATAAGGTAGATGAAAATTATAATGTATATCTTTGTTTGGTGCTAACCTCGAAATATTAGAACTTGTAAGAGAGACAAATATTGTCTGACACATAATTAGCTGTTTCTTCTCCAAAATATTTTAGAATTTTTGTGATTTGTTACAGTGCAGATAAATATTACAAAAATAAAACAATCGAGTAGTTACAGTATTCCTGAAAATGTACTTACTTCAGAAACATTTTATTATATTTTGACACATTCCAGAACTGGCCTTATTTTAGCGTTATATTGTTATTTTGTTCTGGTCTTAGTAGACTAAACAAATAAGTAACTTTCGTAGATGAGCGATAAGAAGGCAAGAAAACTACTTTCAATACAGAATAAACTAACTGAAAGTTTTGTTATTGCCTGTGGGATAAGGAAAGTTAATTGACTGCAGGATTTCTTATTTTACCTAAGGATACAATCAGCACGAACACAGAGCCTTAGACATCTCTGAAACACAAAGTAGTTGCAGCAATATGCTCAGGTGACATTATCAACTGGAAGAAGGGTAGCTCTACAAGATACATCCAAACATTGGAAAAGAGAGTAAAAGATAGACCTCGTCTTCCTATATTATCTTTTTGAAATCTGCCTTTTCAAATTCTGAAATTCTTACTTACGATATGTTTTATATTTTCCATTTTACTGTACTTGGGATCAAGTCCCATAAATAGTACAGGAGTATTAGAAAATTTCCATAGCAATTAAAAGCCAGGCATATAATCCGCATCCTCCAACAAATAGTTCTTTACCGACAACAGACGGACGGACATACAGACAGGCAGACAGACATGCAGGCAGATAGACACAGACAAGCAGACGGAATTGAGAAAACACGTTTTTCATCATCTAGGGACCCTGGAAGGTGAAGATCTGAAGAAATCTCGGAAGGTGATTTTTTCGCGATTATAATACTTCCTTCGCCTTTTAGACCAGGGAAGTAATAAACAAAACAAAAAACCCTAATATGACATAATGCGATGCCGAAAGAACAGATATAATGTAGACAGAATATAAAATAGAACAAAAAAAAAATTACATGTGATTTAGAAACACACCACCTTGCACTAAAAACAAAAGCATTTAATCCAATCGAATCTTGTTAACTAGCAACACAATATCTGTAGAACACGGAAAGATTTCTTAAAACATGTATTTAAAAATAGTTTCTGTGAAGAGCTTGGCGTTGAGCAGTAACAACTGCAAACAAGAAACAATAGAAATCTTTGAACAGTGGTGCTACAGAGTACTGAAACTAATCGGAATGAAAGGATTAAAGAATAAAAGTTTTCTATAAAATATATGAGATGAAAGTAACTTTGAAAACTTAGCTACATGATCATCATTAGAGAGGAGGCTACTATACATAATGATAGTCAAGAAATTAATTAGAAGAAGAATAATATAGAGTATACGATGTACCACATACAGTAAATAAAAAATGGAATGTAAAAATAGAAAAGAGTCGTGAGTTTCGGGCAATCGATTTAAGACTTCAGACACTAAATATGTATCGGTAAGTCTTGATATAAAATACACAAACCGCATCAATGTTGTACTCCAATGGACAAACGATGTAAGAATTTCATTTGCCATTATTACAATAATAGCTGTGTTAATAGAAAGTCAGTAGAATAATGCGTAGTCAATATTTTTTTATAAAAACCTCTTTTTTCCAATAGCTGCTGCACAATACAAATTCTTTAGTAGCAATAAACCTGATGTAGCTACTGATTAGCAAGTACTCATTTTCTAAACTTTGCTCAATTTTTCTGTTTGAACTGATTATCAAATTTTCAGGATTTGACGACGGTTCCAGGAAAAATTGGAGTCAGCTATCACTTTTTGATAAGATATATAACAGATCAATATCTACGTTCTAAAATTAAAAATAATCACCTGTTTACAGTTCTCATTTCATAGTTACTACATTTTATCATATTTATCTGCTCTAGAAGGTACATGTTTTTATTACTATCCACAATAAACTATTAATTCAACATTACTGAACATTTCCAACTCAGATTATATTAAATCTTAGCCCCAAATTGTGGCTGCAAGCTATCGTTCTGATCTAACCGAAATGCATAGGTTCTTGTTCTTGTTCTTATTTCATCCAAAATAAATGAAAAAAAGAGAACGAAAACAAGAATTGCTGCATTTTCCAGAAACAGATAGACATTCAGCAAAAGAACTCCATGTTAGCATCGACGGGAGATATAATGTTTACGCTTTTTGTGCGATAGATTACAGCTTTCGATATAAAATTATAGTAACATATTAGTTTGAATATTAGTAGAAAAGGGGAGTGTAGAAGTAAGTTGGTTAAAAAGAATAAGCGTAACAATAGCCAGAAACTCTAAACATTTCTATAACAGGCAATGTGCTAATTACAAATAATTGAATAATTATGTTGTTTATGGATGCTCCCAATCGCTTTAAAAATTGGGTACCGAAACCACAGTTGTGGAAGTAGGGAAAGTAAGGCAGTCGTCGAAGGCATGATGCTAACCACATCACCCAGTACGCCGTTAACGTGTGCCAGATTGACTGGGTTTCGAAAAGAGATATTTCGGTGACCCTAACTCGCCTTGTCTCAGGCGATGTTCCTACATGGAGAGAAATGCCCGAACTTTACTAGGGATACTTGTAGGTTAAAATTTGAAAATAAAGGTGTTTCCGAAAACTCATTGAAGATCAGAAAATGAACAAATACATTAAGACGAAGTAGTCAACTCAAATAGTGCGGGAAAATTGGCAAAGAACTTGAACCACATAGCCTAATCATTCGAGAATCAAGGCTATTTTTTCCAGGCAATAAATATCAAGTCGAAAAGAATTAACCAAACAGCAGAAATTAAAATGACAATTACACCATATTACATTTCTCCGTTCGCATAAAGAAGTAACGGAATATCGAGCTGTTCTAGCTATTTATACACAGTAAGTCTACATCAGCAAAAATTGTATTTCCTAGCTCCATTCTCTAGAAATGTAATATAAAGTAATAACTTTAGGTGCATAGTGAAAACTGACTATAAAGAACTATCGGCTAATTTTGGAGTCTTTACTTTACTTCCCATGTCGTAAGACGCATTTTTTTGGACTTCTTTGGTGAACGCCTAGAAAGCAGATTTCTCTAGAAAATCGTTAGCAGTTGGGTCCAGAATTGGTATAAAGGTTTGGTGAATTGCTGCACCCTGACTGATTGAATCAGGATTTAACAGTAATTTTAGAAGTCAATCCACCTTTTGGACGTTTAAAACTGTAAGACTTTTCACGAATCCTCAATATTTTTCATGTTATATTTGATGATTTTTCAATAGTATTCGAATTCTGTTGGAGCTATCCTTGCTATTTTTTACCTGCTAGGAGCACATTGCGCGCTAAAGAAAATCCTTGCCACTTGATAGTAATGGCTTCTAGCGTTCCGATACCCCTAGCGAGCAGTGCAGATCAGAGATTTTTTGTTGTACTTCCTGTGCCAGTTAACCGCTCCTGCATACCAATGGGCGTTACTTACGCTTATATTTTATTTCATAATAACTTTTCTATATACATTTATGCGGTATTTGTAAAATAGTAACGGTTTAAGTTACACTGACACGCATATATTGCTATGGTATTAGGCCCTACAAACTCAAATCTGATAGCATTGCCAAACTAATGGGCATTTCACTAGAGCTCAGGGTATAATAATATAACTGCAAGGCTAAACTTTGAATTTAATACATTGAATGCATTGGTAAATAGATGCCAATTAATAGCAGTAGAATTAATTAAAGAACGGTTTAAGCAAAGCTCAATTCTCACAAGGATCTAAGTTGAATGTAAAATAGAATTTAAAATATGAGGTTTGTGCAAAGTAATGGCCGAACTATTAATTACAAAATGGTTTGCAAAGACAATAAATTGAAACGAATGATTCAAAGAAAGTTAAACAGTGAAATATTTGTCAGGATTTTAAAAGAAAGGTAGGAAAATCTATATAAGCTAATGAACGTTGCAACGAGCAACTAAGAAGGCTGAAATTAAGGCATTTGATGGAAAATTGTAAGAATTGACAAGCCAGGGTTAATAAAAATTCAAGAATAGCACACAGCAGATGAACTTAAAATTGGTGTGGAAAAGTAGACAGGGGAAAACAAGCGACGCCTTGGTGAAGGAAGTACTCTCAAAAATTTAATCAGTGCAGTGACTTTTGTGAACAGTTTAAAGCAAATTAACAAACGTGCAGTGACGCAAAGACTTGATTAACTAATTATAAATGTGGACCATAATATTAGAATAAGTATTTGTACAGAAGTTGTAGATTTTAGGCAAATTTATATTCATAAGTAAGCATTTTGAACTTGATTCACATCCGTTTTTATTTAAGATTAAAACTAGCAATTGTTTATAGCGGATATTAAGGAGAGAACAATTGAAAAAAAATAGATTTGACATGTTGTAAAATGTACTCCCAAGTAAAGTTAATTTTCATATAGTAAACATATTTTAAATATAAAAATTATACCGGCCAATTCAGCGCAATTTTGTGGTCGTGTGGTGATATTGCATCAAAATCCAACACCATAAGTTGTAAAGTTCTCCGAGCTCGAGTAACCATAACCTCACATCGGAGCCAGCCTATTTGGATCTCTGCGTGGAGGCCTGCAAGTCGAGACAGCCCAGAGTGGAAGACACCAGTGCCTACAGTAGCCCGTGGAGGTCATGCCCGAGGAGTTGCAGCAGCAGCAGCTCTACAGCAGTCGGACAACGAGTACAGCGTCGCCTCCGAGCCCGAAATAAGTTCGGCAACCACAACAGGTACTGTCTATGCCTAAAAATAAGCTAAGTGAGCACCGGGAACTTTGTGCGTGTGCACCAAGAGTTTTACCCAAGGCATTAAACCCGTATTCATCGCTGTAAAATTAATCCAGGCCGCAAATTAGCCCAATTCCATAATTTGGGGTTATGTGACAGTTAGATCTTAAAACGACGCCAGCTGAAACAATTCGTACGTGGATCTGGGCCCCTTTTAACAAATGCTAGAAAAACAAATGATGTAAATGCCCCGAAACAGCTTAATTCAAATATTTACCGGTGGGACTGTGATAAATTTTCACTTTATTTTTTAATTCACGATCGTAATCGGAAACCATTTTGATTCAACGTGTGACCTACTTTCGAGTATTTGCTTGTGCGCAGTAGTACGAAGTCGAAGTACAGATCCGCATTCAGTTAAACTAAGAATTATACATTCAGCCCAACTGAACCTAACCGAGAGGAAGGGTAAATGCTTACCGAAAATTTTGAGTTAGCCATAATAATTATTAATACTTGCAGACAAGTAAAATATCAACAGGGCATATAACCATTTATTTCAACGAGTTAGTAAATTACAACTCCTTTTAATCGACTTAGAAATACAATATTTGCGAGGTGGTTCTTAATTATTTATGTAATTAATCATATTAAATTAAAAGGTCATTAACCATAGCAATATATTAGGCTGTTCGAGCAAAGTGCTTGTATTGTTTGATACGATGAACAGTACATGTTTTATGATTGCTGCTATTCTATGAAACGTCATTACCCTACGGTATCCGCGGTTAGTTCATAACTTTTAATAACTAGGTAGCACCTATTTAGAGCTTCATACTTCGTTTGAATCGGTGCCTAGCTCTCTTAATCGGTCAAATACTTTTGAGCTTATAATAAAACCCCGTATGATATTCGTTTAGCCATCTATTGATATGTATGTAATGATATTTTGGACGTAAATTTTTTATCTGAATTCTGGGTTCGTTTGGAATTCAAACCTTGATTTACTTTATTCCCTTATGCCAAGACTATTAATTTTAACGTTTTATGAATGTAACATATTAACGCTACCGTCAGAAATACTATATTGCAATCTGTTACACATAAAAGAACATTATGGAGATTATACAAAAACGGAGATGCCCATGGTTACGACATCCGCAGTCGAGGCGATATACCTACAGGTTCCGCAGCAGAGATTAACGTCCACTAAACGAAACAATTTCGGAATAGGATTATTTAATTCGCTCCCTAGAACTCCCAAAAATGCCCCAACAAAATTCTTCAAAATTAAGCTTAATGCGTTGTACCATGTTACATAAGTTAATTTTCATGTTGTTTAAAAATTATATGCGTCAATGCAAAAATAATTTTCATAACAATTAATATTACATTAATTGTCCTTATGAGCTGGTATTAAGATTCACATTGTATTAACTGTTAAGCCAATATTAAAAGAAAAACCGCTCACATAATTAGTTTAATTGTATTTTTCTACAATCTACATACACTTCTAAATAAAATAGCAACAGTTCTTTTATAAACTTTCCAGTCTTGCCGAAATTCACAAAACATCATATAAAAACTAAATTGGGTACAAATCAAAGTTTATTATATTGACTATTACTGAAAAAAAAATTGAATATACCAAAAAGCGCCGATGTTTACAACCCGAAACACATTACATTTTCGTCATTAACTAAAATGCTCACATAGTATTTTTGGTAGAGAGCCGCTGCTTGGTACTGGATGATGACGTTATTGTAAAGAGATGGAAACCTTTGTTCTAATTTATTTTGGATTTCAATAGCTGGATTTAGAGCACCACTGACGGTGTTGTAGACCTGTTGGACATCATTGGCGATGATATTGGCATCACTAGCGGAGAGATTTGTTCCAAGTACAGTCGCTCTAGTCTGAAAAAAATATATTTATGAACTTTTCCAAACTAAGCACTGTATTGATTTTTTAGAAAGCCGTTAGTATCAATTAATAATATAAATGAAATATGTATTCTCTACTTACATACAATTAGAAAACCTTCTTACGCATAAAAAAGGATACATATGGCACATTAAAGAAAATTATATATAAAAACAAGAAAATTAGTTTCTTACCTGCTTGGTTGGTTGCAATGATTGTGCAAACTTTTGCATATATGGTTTTCTCAAAGACACATCTTCTCACAAGCCAAGCTTACAAGCACAAGCAGGCAAAGAGCAATTTTAACGGCTGCCATTTTTAGAAAGTTTGAGTTAGCACCTCAATGAAAGCTGAGATTTTAATGTCCAGCAGTGTCGATGTGGTCCTTTATAAAGGAAGCGACAGTGATCTTTTGTTTTAAAATAAGATATAAGTGATAGCAGTGTTGCTAACTTATTTTTGCCATACCTTGATATCTGGAATTTTTGATTTAGCTCTAGAGAAGGTAGAGGAAAAGAATAATGTAGATGTATTCATTTGGTGCTGACCTAGAAATATTGGTATTTGTGAACGAGAGACAAATATTGTCTGACAAAATAAAATCGAAAAAAAAATTCATTAAATGTAATTACTTCAGAAGCATCTTATTATATTTGGACATTTATGACACATTCCAAAACTCTAGCATTATTTTAGCATTATGTTGTTTTTTGTTCTGGTACACTAAAAACATGTACTTTCGTGGACGAGAGATAAGTTATCAAGAAAACTACCGTCAATATAGAATAAACTGACTGAAACTTTCGATGCTCCTTGTGGGATGAAGCAAGAAGGTGCACTGTAGGAATTTTTATTTAACCTAAGCATAAAATTAGTACGAACACAAAGACATCACAAAGTAGCTGTAGCAATATGCTCAAGTGACAGTATCATTTGGAAAAAGGGTAGATCTACAAGAGAACTTGTCTTCCTACATTATCTTTTTGAAATCTGCATTTTCAAATTCTCAACTTACTATATGTTTTATATTTTACATTTTACTTTATCTGTGCTGAAGTCCCATAAATAGTACAGTAGTAGCAGAAAATTTCCATCGCAATTAAAAGAGACCTTTTTATGATGAAACGTAAAGTAATACTGTCATATGTTCATAATAGTGCTTTCTAGATTATCCATTACTGTGACTCATGTTATCTATTATTATTTAATTGTTATTTTATACGAATTTTTAACTTTAGCTTTGAATCTGTACTTTTCCTATAGTTACGAATGTAATTAGTATCAGGACATGTAAACTAGATTTGATTGGCTTCTTTATCATTTGTTTTAATGGAAACTAAAACGTATACGCTTTCCTGGCTTGCATAAAAACTGATCCCTCTAGAAAGGCAACTACCGTAATACAAAATTGAAATTGTTTGCTTTTCTACTTTATTAATATTCCACCAATGTAACAGCATAATTCAAAATTATATGTGGCAATGCCTAAAAAATTTGTGATTTCGTTCTATATAACAGAATTTTACATTTGTGACTAATAAGTGCATGTAAGAACAACGAGAGCCTGTTCTCCATTTTGTCATTGTGATGCTCATTAATTGCTTCTAAGGTATCTACAACATCAAGTTAAAAGCCAATGTAATTAATTCAGTCATGGTGCGTCTATGAGAAGAGAGGTTAATACTGTTTGGAAGAAGGTTCTACCATAGGAGAATAAATATCTAGACGTCTCGATTATATGACAATTCAATCTAAACCCGGTGGGAGCCTTGCGAACGATGGCACTGTCAGTTATTTCCAATACTACTTGCAGTTGACCAAATACACTTTCAGCACGCAGATTTTCTACATCATTTACCTGGTCCACCTAACGCTCAAGCAGGTGAAAGGCCCCTACTGGGCTACCGCCTGCTTTACCCTAACATAGACGATAAGAATAAGGTGTTATTATGGTATTATTAGGTGTAGAAAAAAAAGAAATTTGCAAGCGTAGGTAATTTTATTAATACAGTTGATTTATAATTGCATAAACAATAGTAGGTACATCTAAATCAGTGATTCCCAAAGTGGGCGATACCGCCCCTTGGGGGGCGCTGGAACGATCCAGGGGGGCGATAGTAGCTTCGCGTGCGTTTGGGGGGGCGGTGAATAAAAATAAGGGAACGGTTAAAGCTTAAAGAAGGAAGAGAAGATAAGAAGATTTAGAAAAACCGTTCGTACATATTTCATCTGTTCTGCAACATATTGACTGTTTACCATTTGTTACAGGTTTAAATGCTCGAATCGACATCGATCACAAGCACTGTCAAAAATCGGGGAAAAGTACAGGGTTTGCCGGCTTTACTAAAAAGAACACAGATCTTGGTGTGTCGGAGCAGATGACGGCGCTCCAGTTACCCTCGGTCTAGCTTAGTCGAGAAGGCGTGGTTCGAATACTCAGTTAAAGCCGACAGCACTTACCTTATGCTTTGCTCAAAAGGATTACCTAAGGACGCCACTTACTTAAAAGAGATAGCTAACGTGGTAGAATTAAGAAGATACACGTAGCCTAAGGGGAGGTTTTCTAGGTAGCTTCACCCCCACCCAGCGCCACTCGCCAAGCTCCACAGACGGTGGATGCAAACGTAAGGTGGCCGCAACAATCGAAGTCACTTACCTTCGGAGGCCACCTCTCTGAAAGGTCACTATAAAAGCTGTAAATAGCCCCAAAACTTAAGGGCTCACGCGTTCTACCGCATGCTTTGGCCTTACATAAAGATACCATCGGCTTTTTGCCATATTTGGATTGAAGATCCAATGGGTTTCAGGATTTAGATTAATTAAACCAACAGATGTGATTATATTAATATTTAATGAATTTAAATGGACACACACAGAGGGCCACAAGTTGGCCATAAAAGGTTACACCCTGACTGAGATTAAAAAGGGGATCCCACGCAAGAGTTAACTTATTCTAAACAGGTTTACAAAAATAATCAAACTGAAATGACAGGAGTAAAGCTCCCGCCTCCAACGATCAAATCAGCATAAATCAAATGTATGGACGTACGCAATGTTTATAACTCCGGACAATGCACAAGAAACAAGCGATAACAACACCCCCGGCACTGGATAAGCGTAACATTTAAAATTTACAGGATTTACCTTAGCCCAAGCATGGTGATGTGCTGAAATCCGCGCCTCGGTGGTGCTTAACTGAACACTGGAGGGTGGTGATTGCTTTCCGCAGCGTAGAACAGGGTTGCTCAAAGGGGTTGCTACAGAAGAGTCGAAGGGCTATTACACCCTCACCAAATGAGAACAGCAACTAACGGCTGTGGACATCGGTGATGCAGAAAGAAGAACGTAACTGAATTTGCAATTGCAAAATCTCCCAGGACGAGGAATTACTTCGGCACGATAAACAGACGCCTTATTCGGATTTGCACTAAGGCAAACTGTCCTCCCCAAAATCCAAAGGGGCAAAGGACACGATAAGGAGCGCCTGGCACCAAGATTTACGTCAACTAACGCCCGCACTTGCAACTAGGATCTTAACAATCAACTGGCCACAGGGCACTCACAAAGGTTCTTAATGAAAACGAAATTCCGGACTAAAACCGCCGCCGCCCGCGGAAGACGCGAGCGACGGGGGACGATTTTTACACCACTCTCCTGCTTGAAGGTTCGTTACTTATTAAAATTTCAAATGCACAGAGCTTAAGAACGCAACGGAAGAAAGTTTTGAACTCCAAAATTAATATTTCCACATGCATAATCATCAAGGGCTTATCGAAACTTGCTTTCCTTTGCCAAAGCTTGGAGCAAAACTCGGACGGCTGATGCAATGTCTGCGTCAGCAAAAATTGAGGGGAAGCCCCGCTCAGACGCTAAAGCATATAGTAAAGTTCCAAAATAAACGAAAGCCACTACGTGCCAAAAGTCCATAAGGCTTAGATATCAGATTGCAAGGACAATAAGGAGCAATACGCAGAACTTGAAGCGTTAACCCGCATTATCGGCGATACGGAATCAAAGAATGAATTCACGGTCACATTTAGGCAAACGCAACATAAACGGTGATATTTATAATATAGTTTCGGGGAAAGAAATCTTACGATGGCCTTGCGCCAGCGTTAAAGAATTGGTTACCAAAGAAAACAAATGCGAGGCGCAAGCATTTCAATACTTGCTTAACTAAATTCGATTATAATTCCAGGGCCACAGAGCCGTACTAAGAATTATTGAAGCGGAATAAAATTAAAATTACCTTAGATAGAACGAACGAGGTCGAAATAACATAACACATTATTAAATGTTTTTATTCTTCTTCATACCATTTGTTACTTTATTTATTCAGTCTGTTTATTAAATTTCGTTTATTCTCCGTTTTTTTAATTTTATTTTATCACATCCGTTAATACACCATCCAGAAGGTAAATACCATTATATTAAACGGTGTTTATTATTCAAATTTGCTTTTACTCAAAATACAGGTTATAAATTCAGACAAAAAATTGGTTATTTTAAAAATATCATGTTCTCTAGCAATAATAATAATTTATACCAAATTTCTATATGATATATTTTATTATAACATTTCATAATCTACTTTTTCAGATAATTATTTGAGTTTGGCTTTCACTTTAGTTATTCCGGTTGTCAGTTAATACAAATTAAAATCTAAGCTCTGATGTTACCAAACAACTATGCCAATTAAATCAACTTATATGCTCAAACCTTTTTAATAAACTATTCACAATTTAACAGTAACTGTATCTAATTTATCATTCATTAAACAATTCTCAAATAGTTATGTTGTACTTTTAATGTATAACTCACCCTTGTACTTTTTAATTGCTAATTAATTTATTCTTTTAAAATAATTATCAGTCTCAAGAATCTACCACTACAATATCTTTCCGTTTCTTCGCTTAAAGAATGTAGATTTCCAGGGGGCGCTGAGTAATTTTTTTTCTGAAAAGGGGATGGTAAGCCAAATAAGTTTGGGAACCACTGATCTAAATGATCTAATCTATAAGGCCGTAACCCACACTTAAAGATGCATACGCTCTTGATGGTTGTTGCTTATTCGTTAGATCATCTTGATAAAGATTTTGCAAAGTAAACAGATTTAATTATATTTGCCTCCGGAATTTCAAACCCACTGCTCGCATCTTTCTTCATCTTTTAGAGGAAAGCAAAGCATGTGGAGACCTGAATCGGTTCGTAGGCTTTTCTCACAATTTTTGGAGGAACACTTATTTCGTGGGGGACGCATGTTTAACTAATACTATTTAAAAAAAAGTTTATAATACACTAGGAAAGTTTAATTTGCATATGTTCGAAGGCACTAACTGTTAGCAAAGTTTGTGACCTAAATGACTTCAATGTCAATGTCAACTTTAATTTTGCAGTGAGAAAGGACATCTCTAGGTGCTTGAGTTCTCACTCAGTTAATAATGCTGACAGGACGTAGCGCGGTGATTGTTACGACATTGTGGCCGACGGTGGCGCCGTCGTTAGAACGGCTCCCACACTACCCCATAAAATGAATACATGGGTCAGACGTCTACATATTTATTCGCCTATGGTTCTACGCATCTAAACACAATCTCTGAAATTAATTTTTGCCATATTATACTTGCATCATTTATGAAGAGATTTTTGAATTATTAAATGCGATTAGGTACATTACGAAAATAGGAGGACCATACAATGGATATGAATAAAAAAAACAAAGGTATAACCCCAAGAGCAGTAACAAGGAAAAAGATTTACTGTATCAACACAAACAAACTATTAATATAAGAGACATAATAATGACAACCACAAAGAAATGGTACAAAAGGCAACATGGTAAGATATGGTACTGACATAACTCCAATGACAAGCTTAAAAGAATTCTGAGTTCTAATAAATAAAATGTTTACTAAATGAGACTACAGAATAAGAAACCTGTAAAGGGCTTTACTCAGAACTTCCTTCGCAAGTGGACCTAGTGACACTAAACACTTTAAAACCCAAAGGAAACTAGAGGAGGAAATATCTTACCGTTCCTGATAATACTGAAACAATAAAAGAAAACACTTGGTAATGCGAATTACATAAATTTTCAAATAAAAACATTACCGGCAGTAGGATTCGAACTTCAGCTCTTGCCATATTAATGCTCGACCATATATGGCAAGCTGCCACTCGGAACCGTTCATATCCTTGCAATGCAGTTCCATTAAACACAACGCACTTATTCGTTGCCCCCTTTCGTCTCTTACAACATTTATCCTGGATCTGTGCCCATTTTCGTCAAGGGTTTAGCCTGAACTATGTGCAAATTATTACTCTTATCTGTATTCTTCAGTTAAAACAAAAATAAACAACATTTATTTTTTTAAGTGCTCAGCCTGTATATGTTTGGACCAAAATGTGCCCATTTTCGTCAAGGGTAAAAACCTGAGCTATGTTCAAAATATTACTTTCATTTAAGTAAGAGTTCTTGAGTTAAAGCAAAAATAGGCAGAATTTTATTTTTTAATGTGCTCTCTCTGTATATATTTTACAGACATTTGGTCGGTTTTATGCTAGCCAGGCATATAAGCTGCATGGAAATAATCGTCTTCCTCCAACAATAGTTTTTGAGTTATACCGGCAACCGACAGACAGAATTGAAAAAAACATGTTTTTCGACATCTAGGTGCCGCGAAACGTGAAGGTCGGAAGAAATCTTGGAAAGTGATTTGTTCACGATTACAATACTTCCTTCGCATTTTAGACGAGGAAAGTGATAAACCAAACTAAAAATTCTAGTATCACATAATTCAATGCCAAAGGAGCAGATAGAATATAGACAGAATATAGAATATGAATTAAAAAAAGTCGAAGCTTTTTTCTTATACGAAGAATTATAACCAAATGGGTTAAATATGGTTTAGAAACACACTACCATACACTAACAACAAAAGTGTTTAATCTAATCGAAACTTGTTAACTATCAACACACTATCTCTAAAAAGAACACGGAAAGATTTCTTAAAACATGTATTTAAAAGTTGTTCCTGTGATGAGCTTATGGTGAAATAGTAACAACTGCACACACAAAATAATAACCATTGAACAATGGTGCTACAGAGTGTTGAAACTAGTCTGAAGGAAAAGATTTTCAAAAACAAAGTGTTCTAGAAAATATCTAAGTTGAAAGCAACTTTGGAAACAAACAGAATATAGAAGAATTAGCTACATGGACATGATTGGAGAATAGGTTACTATATATAATGGTAGCTAAAAATAAATTAGAGGAAGAGATCCTAAAGAAAATAATATAAACTATAAGATGTAACACATACAGAAACATAAAGATGGAGTGTGAAAATAGAAAAGAGTTTCGACCAAACGATTGAAGATTTTAGACACTAAAGATGTATCGCCGAGTCTTGACATAAAATACGCAAACCACATCAATTTTCTTTTCCAATGGACAAACGATTTAAGAATTACATTTTCCATTATTACAATGATAGCTGTGTTAGTTAGTAGAAAATCAGTAGAATAATGCGTGGTCAACTTTTTTTTATAAAAATAAATATTGTTTGTATATCAATAAACCTGATGTAGTTACTGATTAACAAGTACTCATTTTCTAAATAATACACTTTGCTCAATTTTCTTGTTTGTACTGAGATTATCAAATTTTCAGGATTTGACAACGGTTCAATTTTAAGGTTCCAGGAAAAACTACAGTCAGCTATCACTTTTTGATAAACAGATCGATATCTATGCTCTAAAATTTAAAAAAAGACATATATTTACAGTCCTCATTTTATAGTTACTACATTTTATTATATTTATCTAATTTTGAAGGTTCAAATTTTTATTACTAATCTCATTAAACTATTAAATCAACATTACTGAACATTTGTAACACAGATTATATTAAATCTTAGCCCCAAAAATGTGCCTGTAATAAATTGTTCTGCTAAAATGTATGAGTTCTTGTTGATTTTTTCATCCAAAACGCAGAAGCACATCATACAAACTGTTTCTCATGGAAGCACAGGGGATATTGCATAAGAAAACTTAGTTTTTTCTCTTATGTGGTTGGTTTCTCAGTATTTGTTAAAAATAATAACGGAACTAGAATGGCCTATTAGAAGAATAGTTTATGCTATACTGAAGTAAATGAAAAAAAGGAGAACGAAAACAAGAATTGCGGCATTTTCAGAAACAAAATAGGCATTCAGCTAAACTCCATTTTAGCATCGACAGCAGATCTGATGCTCACACTTTTTGCGCAATAAACATTATAGTTTTAAAAAGGGGAGTATAAAACTAAGTTAATGAAATAGAATAAGAGCAACAATAGCCAGAAACTGTAAGCATTTCCATAACAGGCAATATGCTAATTACAAATAATTGAATAGTTTGTTGTTTATAGAATTTAAAAATAAGATTGTTGCAGAAAAATCGTTGAAGATCAGAAAATTAATACATACATTAAGACGAAGTAACCAACATGCCTAGTGAAGTTATCTTTAATGAAGCCTCTGAAGAAGAGGAAAAATGTATGGTAATAAATGCAGAAACCGTCAACAATGTTTGATATGCAGACGACACAATACTATTGCCGAGTAATTTAACTGATCTACAATATCTTTTAGAAGAGGTAAATGACAGCTATAATGAATATGGATTAAAAATAAATTTTAATAAAACTGAATGGATGCTAGTCACAAAATCTTCACAAAACGCAGTACTAGTAGTATACCGGGTGCTGACTTGGGCGACGCACCATAGGAATTTGCATAGTAAATTCTTTATGTTCAATTATTTGCTCCCCTAATTATTTTAGAGCTAAAGTGTAAATACATTTTTTGTAGAGACAAAAATTCTGCACCCATTCATACTGTTGCTAACAATTTTTCATTTTCCGGAACTGAAGGAATGCAAAAAACAAATTAGCATTTTCACAAAAATCAGTGATGCCATGGAATTATTGAAACAAGCCAATGCCAACGCAAATGCGTGCGGAGCGACAATATGTGTTGTTTGTTTGTTTGTCATTGATGTTTCATTATTAATTATGTTCAGCTTAATGTCTCTAAGGTACCTAGACCCTGTCCACAACAAAAAAGGTTTTACGAGTATGGTGGACGTTGGTTAACTAAGCTCCTTGTTTATTGTAAAATATCCCTATCGGCAAATTCCAAACAGTACAACCATTAAAAGAATGATTTATTTTAAGTTTAAGGCTACAGACACGTTATTAAATAATTGTAGGTGTAATAATGAGGTTCAGAACTTACACCAAAACGAGAAAAACGACAATAAATTCAATCTTTTGACGGCAGTGACTGGATGATCGCCCCGCACGCACCTGCGTTGGCATTGGCTTGTTTCATTAATTCCATGGCATCACTGATTTTTGTAAAAATGCTAGTTTGATTTTTTGCATTCCTTCGGTTCTGGAAAATGAAAAATTGTTAGCAACAGTATGAATGGATGCAGTATTTTTTTCTCTATAAAAAATGTATTTACACTTTAGCTCTAAAATAATTAGGGGAGCAAATAATTGAACATAAAGAATTTACTATGCAAATTCCTATGGTGCGTCGCGCAAGTCAGCACCCGGTAGAACTGTTTCGAGCAGCTGCAAATAAGATTCGCTTATCGATGATGACCACCAGCCTCCGATAGGACTTGAAGAGTAATATGCCCACCAGTTTTATCAACAATCATTTGCAACTGCATTTGCCAGTGCCCAATCACAGAAGTTATTTGCCTCTGAGGCAACTGATTCCAACACTCAATTATGCCTACCATTTTCTTCAGGACCTCGATCAATCAACAACGAAAACTAAAATTACAGATAGAAAGTGACCAACAAATGAAACAAAAGTCATTCGTTACTGAATTTTCTTACAGATTTAATTTCACATTAAAGCTACGCCGACCTCATGTTATTAAAAAAACCTGTTTTCATACTCTTTATCTTCTTCTTCTTCCTCTTCTATTAGGCCAGTGGCGTGTTTATTTCCACACAATTGTGGTTCTGTGAGCCCTCTTAACTCGTAAGTCGGGTAGGTGGCTAGCCTTGCCCGTCGAAATTGAGGAAGAGTTCCTTTGTTAGGGGTTAACGACTACCGCAGGTGTTAGCGTGGTAGCCGGGAAGCGTATGATTTTTAAAATCCGTTTAAAGTCCACCGGGAATCGAACCCGGGCCGGCCGCCTGAGAGTCGAGCATATGCTCGCTGGGCCATCCGCTCACCCTCATACTCTTTCTGAGTAAAATAAAATCGAATTGAAATGTATTAAGTATATCAGATAAGGTATGTTTTCAATCTCAGAAGTGTAAACATTTAAAGTTTTGAAGAAATATATGAATTGACTTAAAAATACGAGTATTTTAATTTTGTACTGTTTTTATGGCCCACTGTGTATAGATGTAACAATATTTTGATCATAATCGTTTATCTGAATTCTGTGTTCGTTTTAAATTCAAACTTCGATTCACTTTAGACCCTTATAGCAAGACGCTTAATTTTAACGTTTTTGGGTTAGTATTTCTGCAGGACTACTAATGTTGAGTTGTTAGGTAATATACATTTCAGGTTGATGTTTAACCTGACCCTCATACGGGGACCATTCAGAATATTTTTCGGAGTATCAAGACCCGTTGTTTAAATAACGGCATTATCTATGTTCCGAGTAGCTCTTTTTGTTTCCTTGTGTCAGCGTCCTCCCTTTTCTAACTTAGCTTATGTCGCATCTCGACTGCCTCGGATGGTTCTGTGGTGTGAGTCACGGTTTAAGTAGTGTTAAATTAGATTTGGCTGTGAGTATTGGGCATATCCTTCCGTTGTGTTTATTTTACCCAAAATTATTATAGCATTTGCTGATGTAATATAATTATATATTATAACACTTCTTTTTCTCCATAGTTTGACCAATATTGCCCAAACTTTACATTTTTTAATGTGGACAATTAGATCATCTTGAAATTAAATTTTAAATAGCATTGGATAAAATTTTGGACCAGAAAGGGACTGCTTTGCGATCTCTGACCTGTAAATTTTTAAAATATAGATTTATGCAGTTGCTATGGTCTAAGATCATTTGTAAACTGACTTTGATAGTTCGGATAGAAGAATTACAAGAGGCATCAGTGGTAGTTCCGTTTGCTGAATGTAAAAGTATCAAAAATAATGAAAATGCAACCCTCAACGCATGGCACATTCTTTCACACTAAAAGCACTGAATATGTTTATTGTTACAAGGTTTTAATTTTATCAAGAAGATTATAACATTCTGAATGAGCTTTAGATATTTAAGGGAACCGTGGACGTGGTATTTTACACTTTAATAACTAAGACAGGCATTAACATACAGATTTTAAATAAGTACCTTATTCTTACAGTTATGCATTCAAAAAATAACTCAGGGAACTACTCAAGCAATTTATAGGTATCTAGCAAGTCTCCACTTCATCGGTCAAGGGTTTTTCTAGCTATCTCACGTATCTATAAATTGGAAATATAAATTAAAATATTGAATATATTTGAACGATAAGAACTGATACCTGTGTGAAGAACGTATTTCTAGTCCTAGTAACCATTTGCAAATTATCAATGTGGTTGCTGACGAAAATCATTTCTTGTTAACTCTTTAGAATTACTATTTTAAAAGGATATTCATGTTGTTTTATGGGTATTTCGCCACTCTGCAAAATTAAAAATATTAAATATCGAGCTTTTCGAGAAATAATCTGCCCCCGTTATCAACGATTAACAATTGAAACTAAAAATAACTAAGGAAAACTTAGCTTTCACAGAGACTGAGAAACGACCAACCTCCAGTGAATTGCTTGACACCGACAGTTGACTACCTATATCAACTAGTATTTAAAAAAATACACTATCTGGAATGACCTTATGGATCTAAATATGGAGGGCTCCATTCTCTTTGCGATTGCAAAAGACTAGAGAAAAATATTTTCCAAATTTTTTTATTACTGAAAATTAATGAATTTTGTGCATACAACCTTAGTTTTGCATATTTCTCAATAATTTTTTAACTAATAGTAAACTTACTCTTGTCGGTTTCAGGTATGTCAAATTAATCACGAAATTGTTTTTAACAAATGCTACAGAACTTGTTTAAACAAAGCGTACCGAAAATGCGCGGTATAAATTTCAGCATCGAGTATTTTGACCACTATTGCAGATAAATGCCTACTTTCCGCGTATGAAATGTGTAGAAAAGAATGAAGAAATATTTAGGGAAATAATTATCTGCATTGATTTATTGTTGTAAAAAATACTATTTATTTTCAGATGCGTGTTTTGATTCATACGCGTGTCGCGCCTCAACGTTCACTGATTTGCATCGCGTAGCCAAGGGATGACGTCGGGAAAAGCTGAATTGTGGCCAGTTGTTAGACTAGTACAAGAGATAAAATTTCTTATTGAAAAAAGTAGTAAACAAGTAAAATTTAACCGATGCCCGCATTTATTCGGCGATTGCTGCGAACAGCGTTTATAGATGAGATAAAGAGTGCCATATCTATAATTGTTTTCATTCGGTGAGGGCTAGTCATACAGCGAAATTTATATTCGTATCTTTGCTGATTTGTGTTTGATGTGATAAATTGTTTGCACTAAAGCATTCGTATTTGAATCAATTTGTCTCATTCCTCTCCCTATGGCCTCTAAGACATCTCTGTATTGTACAAGTAAAACTTCACACAGTAGCTTTTCATCTTTATTTTAAACGTAACACTACCCCCAAAGGGGGTTAATGACGAATAGGTCTCACAACAACCATTAGTAATGCATATTGTATAAACATTGTACACGGGTGAGAAATATTGTTCATCATAACTTTCAGAATAAAATATTCGCCGATTCTAGTTGCAAACACACTAGCTTCGGGCTAAAAAAGCAACATCTTCGGCAATAACAGTTACTCGTTACGCTAGTAAATTTACCACCCGCTTGTGAAAATAATTTTTTCACCATAACCTTGTAACATCATTTTCATACCTTATGATGAAATTGATCTACCTCTCGTTACGTATTTATAATGTGTAGTATTCTGTGTTACTTACCTGAAGATTTTTTTAAGTTAAATTAAGCTAAAGTAAAGTGTGTACCAGGAATAATAAGACGACAAAAATATTGTGTTTACTTATCCTTGAAAATTGTCTGCAAGGCAGATAGCAAGAAATCGAATGGTAATATTGTACTTTTAAATATATTGACGAGGAAAATTGTTTAAAATGTGTAATTTAAGCCTGATAGCAAGTAGTATGATTGTCGTTCACGTGCAAAACTTATTTCTCTATGGCTTAACGCTAGATACAATAAAAAACCACGTTGCCTTTTTGTCTATTCATCAACGTTTCTTCTGAAAGATATTATATTTCTAAGCTGTCATATGTCAAATAATCTACACATTTATAATTGAAATAGGTTTATGAATTTCCGTTTCAAGAAAATGTTGAAATAATTTCCATTAGCATTTAGTGCAACGAATGGTGAACAGCGTATTTAATTATCTACATTTTCACAATACACAAATAATCCCTTTGTTGACTAAAATAGAGTTCGTGGCTCTGGGCATGTGGGTTTCATGTGGTAAATCAATAAATCAAATTCTACATAATGAACGAGAGAATATATTCACCACCAATGGATCCAATCGCCTAACATTTTTGAGTGTAATAATAATAATAATAATAGAGGTCTTTATTCTTCCAATCATACTCATAACGGAAAAATGCATTCAATACGAAAATTATAAATTGAAAAAATCTCAAGGTGTTAGTTCAAAAACAACCCTTAGGTTATTCTTGTTCTGCCACTAAGACCTTGAAATCGTAAAGAAAATAAACTAAATATAAACACAATGTCTAAACTAACTTAATACTAGATTCTGTGATGATATGTCATGGAATTGTAGCAACAAAAACAATATATTCTAAACTAAAACAAAGAATAAAGGTTCACCTAAGTTGGGAAACAAATAATTGCTGTTTATATTTGTGCTTAAATGTTTGAAGCGAGACGGTTTTTAATCCAAGGGGTCTTGAATTATAAACTCTGGATACTAAAAAGGAAAATCCCCTTTGAAACAGAAAAGTCTTATGAATTGGTGGTGTTACAAGACCTTTGAAACGTAAATTTAAAGAATGAACATCAGTACGAAATTTTATTTTATTGTACAAATATGGTGGTCTTTCTTCAGAATGATTTTATGACAGAGCGTGGCATATTGAAGCAATCGTCTGTTATGCATATTGAGCCATTTTAGATCTTTTAATTTGTGGAGATTCTATCAAATTTTCTTATTCCATAAATGAAGCGAAGACAAGAATTTTGAACTCGCTGTATTCTGCGAGCGAGATCTTGTGTGATGAATGACCATAGACCCTGAGAACAGTAAGAGAAATGTGATAACACTAATGTTTCGCAAAGCATTGATTTTACAAGAATTGGTAAGCTATGTCTATGAGGGAAACGACTTTTTAAATTTAAATAAGATTTTTTTATACAATTGGTTATATGAGTTACATATCTAAACGAATTATCTACGGTCAATCCTAAGTTTTTTACTTCATTCACAATTGGAATTACATTATTATTTATTTTGAAAACGACAAACGGCTTTATTTCTATTGTATTGGCTGGATTACCAAAGAATATTACATTATATTTGGAAGGATTAATAACTAAAGAGTATTCTGTTGATGTTATAAATATTTGTTTGAGATCATCATTAATATCATTAAAACATTTCCTAAAAGATTCCTTATTGAATGAGTACAAGAGTTGCGTATCATCGGCAAACATATGCATCGAACTTGATTTGATATGCTTTGAAGATTGAAGGGGTAAATGGTGAATAGCTGAGGTCCTAAAATAGAACCCTGTGGAACCCCTGTTTTCACAGCAATGTAGTCTGAAGAATTTCGGTCTAAAATTACTTTTGGAAACGATCCTCTAAGTAATTTTGTAGAAGAGAGCACGTATTTGAACTGAAACCAATATATTTAAAATATGAGACATTGTATTGTGATTCAAGGTATCAAACGCTTTACTGAAGTCCAATAGTACTAGAGCCGTCATATCGTTATGATCATAAGCTGATATTATGTCATCAGTTATATGCATAAGTGCAGTTGTACAGCTATAACCTGAAAGGAAGCCAGATTGTGCATCTGGTAATATTTTATTGGCGTCAAGATAGAATTGAATTTGTGAGCACATAACTTTTTCTAGAATCTTGGAAAATACAGGTAAAATACTTATTGGTCTCAGGTCTTTTAATTCAAGAATATTTGGCTTTTTTAGCAATGGTATGACTATTGATTTTTTCCACAATTTTGGTACAACATTCTTCGCTAAGCAAAAATTAATCAAATGGGTTAGATAAGGTAATATGGTACGACAGCAAAGTTTGATTAAGTCAATATTAAGTCCATCGATTCCTTTACATTTACTCTTAATCGTGTTTATAATTCCGACTATATCCGCAATATTAACACTGTGAAAATTGAATTCTTCGTTGAGTTCATTTAGTTTGTGGTTTTTATAAAAATCTAATACATTACTGTTATTATTGTTGGCGTTTGGTACACTATTTATAAAAAAATTATTAATTGAATCGGGTTTATTTAAATGTTCTGGTATGGTATTGTTGCTTTTGCAATTGTTCACACCCAAAGATTTAATTTCCTCCATATGGATTTAGTATCATTGCCATCAAATACAAAGTTAAAATATGCTTTTTTCTCCTTCTTTATAGCTAAAGTCACAGAATTTCTTATCGATTTGTAATATTTCCAATGCGCTAATGATTTGGAATGGTTATACCTACTATATGCCTTATTAGTCTATTAGTCTATCATAAGCTTGATAGTGTCAGTTATCCATGGCTTTCGTTTATGGGCAATTTTAACTAATTTTAAGGGAGCATGCAAGTCAACGATATTTATAATATTATTTGTAATGAAATCTACTTTTTCATCAGCATCGTTTAAGTAAAATATGTTTTGCCACGGAATTAAAGATAAGTCTTTATGAAAATGCTCCAAATCGAAGTGTTTAAAGCATCTAATAGTTTTGTACAATATATTATTAGCAGCAGGTAATATTAGAGTGCAATAGATAGTATCGTCATCAGAAAAGTGTGTATCTGCTACCCCATAATCACTAACTAAATTGGAATTTGAAACTAAAATGACATCTATAAGAGTTTGTGAATTTTCTGTTGTTCGTGTAGGAAAATCGATAATTTGACTTAAATTGACACAATCTACCATCAAATTAAAATAAGTACTGTCATTTGTATTTTTTAATAAATTAATATTGATATCACCAGTGCAACATAAAAAATCACGCACATTTGAAATCATCGAGTAAGTCTTATCAAATTCGTCGCAAAATAATTTATAGTCCATTGAAGGTGGCCGATATACAATTCCAATTGCAACTGATATTCTATTAATCTTAAAAGTTAACCATATTTGCTCAATATTATTATTCGTATCTATTACCGTAAATTTATGAGTATTTTTCAAATATAACGCCTCACCGCCACCAACTCGTCCTTGCCTATCGTATCTTACCATAGAAAAACCTTGTAGCTTGAGTGCCTCATTTGTAATATTATTATTTAACCAAGTTTCAGTAACAGCAATACAATCAACATTTGATTCGAGTTCGGCGCGAGTTCTGTTGCTGAACGGACGTGCGAGTGAGTGACCTCAGCGATATCACGAGCCCGAGCGCGCTATCAGCAGTCAGCTGTGTAAGCAAAATTCACAATTATAGTTTATTAGCTAGCGAAATATCTATACGTTGAACTAGTATATTGTATTTCTAACCGCTTCCCCCCAGTGGGGCAAAGCAGTTATGACAACAAAAAGAAACTCAGATCACCTCTCACCTCCTATAAGTGAACTGCAGAAAAAATACCAATGGCAGCCTACATCGATATTGGAAAAGAACAAATTTTACCTACCACAACACCTTGAACCGTCAAACGAAAACGCACCGTCAATGAGCACTAATACATCTACGGAAACCAACAAAGAAAACAAGAATAAAATCCCTCCAATATTCTTACACGGCCCAGTTGATCACAAAAAAGTGATTGAAGACATTCAAAGTATTGTCAAGGATAAATATTCTACCAGCCTTAGTGGTACTTCACTAAAAATTATACTCTCTACAGACAACGACTACAGGGCTTTAGCAAAATATTATTTAACAAATCAAATTGCATTCCACTCTTTTCAACACCCTAATGAACGACCACTTTCTGTAGTGATTAGGAATGTCCCAATCTCCCTAACGGAAAAGGATCTAAAAGATGAACTTTCTGTATATAACCTTCCCATACTTAGTATCACCAGACTGTACAATAGAGACAAAACACCAATCCCTGTATGTGCAATACGACTAACGGCCAATGATAAAGCAAATGAAATCTTTAAAATCGATTACATTTACCACACGCTAGTCAGAGTGGAACCACGAAAAACATCGAACAGCACACCTCAGTGCCATAGGTGTCAACGCTATGGCCATACTAAAAACTATTGCCGCTTGCAACCAAGATGCGTGAAGTGTCTGGGCAACCACATGTATACTGACTGTGATAAAGATAGAAATACTCCTGCTATCTGCGTTAACTGCGGAGAAAATCACCCAGCCAACTTTAGAGGCTGCAAGCACTTCCAGGACTCGAAATTCTCCAAAAGTAGAACATATACAAGAAAAGAACAAACTAATAGTAACACACAACCAGCACCAGAAAATAATCTTACAAACTTCCCACATCTTGACAAAAACTCCAGAAATTTAAACAAACAAAATCAACCCTGGAAACCAATAAACAACACTTCCGAAACCGAACTCATAACCAACAAAATTCTTACATCAATACTAAATCTAATTCAACCCTTTCTTGGTCAAATAAAACAATTCTTGTTAACTAATCTTTTACCACTCCTCCTCAATGGACCATAACTCCAACAAGACACTTATCCATTCAAACATCCTGAACTGGAATGCCAATGGACTAAAGGCCCAGCAAACGCAGTTTGTGACCTTTTTAGCAAGATACAACATTGATCTAGCATGCATATCGGAAACACACCTGACCAACAATGATAGAATCAAAATACCTGGCTATTCCTGTTATCGAAATGATAGAGCAGCAAGATTTGCCTCGGGTGGAGTAGCAATTTTCATAAAACAAAAAATTATTCATCATGAAGATACGACAATCAATGTGAGCAATCTAGAAACAGTAGCTGTCAAAATAAAAACACAAGATAATAATTATATTAAAATAATTAGCGTATATAGACAACCGAACAAACAACTACTCGAAAGCGACATATGCGAAATATTCAATGGAAATGAACCTACAATTTTAATTGGCGATCTCAACTCCAAAAATATGATATGGGGATGTAGGGCAGGTAACCCAGCAGGAACAAAACTCGACGCAATCGCAACTGCACACGCTCTACAAATAATAACCCCAGAAGAACCGACATATTACCCATATCGGTTGGACCATGAGCCGGATATCCTGGACATAATAGTCCAAAAAAATTTTAAGAAACAAATATTTCAAGAAGTTCGCACAGAACTTAACTCGGACCATCTTCCAGTAATAATCTCTTTTGTAACAGCTCCTTCTAGAAGACTTAATGAACCAAGATTGATAAATGGACTAATAGATTGGAACTTTTTCCAGGAACTTCTAGATAAAAATCTCAAATACCCCAATAAGCTATCAACATCGGAAGAGATAGACGAAACAATATCTAACTATACAACAGCAATAACAGAAAGTGTACAAACAGCCGCATCTCCAAGAAAACAACGAAAATCCACAAACTACAGAATTCCACCACAGCAAATAATAAACTTAATAAAGCAAAAAAGCCAGCTCCGTAGGGAGTGGCAACGCACTAGAAACCCTGCAACTAAAAATGCGGTTAACAACCTATCACACAGAATTAAAAGGGAACTGGATGAACACAGAATCAGGTCATACCAGAAGTACATCTGCATCTTTGAACCAGGCCACCCGGGACTCTGGAAAACCACAAGGAGAATCTTACAACAGACGCAAGAAATTCCCTCAATAATTTCAGGCAATGCAACTTATAACACTGACGAAGAAAAATGCGAAGCATTCGCCGACCACCTCGAAAAAACATTTACCTCCAACAATCATCAAGACACATGCATTGCAAATATAGTAGTAAGGCACATAGAAACACACCTTCCACTAGCCGGAGATCAAATGGAACCAACTTCACCAATAGAACTAGCTACAATAATTAAAACTCTCCCACTAAAAAAACTCCTGGAGAAGACAGAATACCCAACGTAATTTTTAAACAACTTTCCCGGAAAGGATTAGCATACTTAGCTACCATCTATAACGCATGCCTAAGAACAGGCTATTTTCCAAACAAATGGAAACACGCATTAATTCTCCTCTCTCCCAAACCCGGAAAAAACAAAAAACACATCTCCAGCTACAGACCTATTAGTCTATTAACAACTCTATCAAAATTACTTGAAAAAGTAATCAATTATAAGTTAAATACAGAAATCGAAAGACTGCAACTGATACCAGTCTTTCAGTTTGGGTTTAAAAAGGGCCACTCAACATGTCACCAACTACAGCGTATAGTGGAAACAATAGAATTGGGCTATGAAAATAAACAATATACAACGACACTATTTGTGGATCTGGCACAGGCCTTTGATCGCGTATGGACTGAGGGCCTAAAATACAAGCTTACTAATCTTACCATCCCAGGATACTTGAAGGCTATCTTGTTCTCTTATCTTGACAACAGAACGTTTGCAGTTAAAATCCATGCAACTGTATCATCAACGAGGCATATCAGAGCAGGAGTTCCCCAAGGGAGCATCTTAGGACCTATATTATTTAACATCTATACCAGCGATATACCTAATACAAAAGCAGACTTAGCATTATTCGCAGATGATACTGCATTACTAACTAAAAACATCAACCTTTTAGATGCAATTACACAATTACAACACGCGATAAATGAACTGACTAGATGGTTCAATTACTGGAATCTAGCGATAAACTACGACAAGTGTACAGCGAAAATCTTTACCCTCAGACAAATCAAAGAACCACCGCCAATAATAATCAACAACATCCCAATTATGTGGACACAAACTGCGGAAGCGGTAAAATACTTAGGAGTATATCTAGATACCAAACTTACCTGGAGGTTTCATGTGCTTAAAAAACTAAATGAAGGCCACTCAAGACTAGCACAGCTATATCCCCTCATCAACAGGCAATCGTCATTAAAACCTGAATGTACAATGTTGCTATATAAAGCACTAATACGACCATTGGTACTTTACGCCTGTGTAATTTGGGGAAATACATCCAAAACTAATATACAACGAACCCAAGTACTACAAAACAAAATTCTGAGAATTTCAGTGAATGCCCCTTGGTATGTTACCAACAGACAACTTCACAAGAACTCGGATTATCTACTATCTCGGAGTACATCAAAAAGTTAACCGTAAACTTTCACGCAAACATTGGGAATTGTGCTGGTGCAGTGTTCTATCAACTAGGTCAAAGACAAATACACACAAGACTAAAACGCAATCTACCACAAGACATTTATCTAACACAGAGTGATAGTGATAGTGATGACGACTAGATAAACTAGACAAAATAAACTATTGTGTTAAATCAAACTACACCTACTAACATTAATTTTAATTTCATATGTGATGATAAAATCACTCTGTTATTCTATTGTGCTGATTTGTTAATCATATAACACTGCCATGTATAGCACATAAACTGCTGATCTGGCACAATACCTAATAAAAAAAAAGAATCAAATGTAGAAAAGATTAAGGGATTAAAATGGTTGGAAATAATTTGGATCTATTCAGGTATAAGGTGGGAATGTGAATGGATATTATGTAGTTACAAAGTGAAAGAGAATTTATGCTTGAATGGAGAATAGCTATTTGAAAAACAGATGGATTCGAAAAAAATATAATAATTTAAAAATTGCAGTTTGAAACGAATGACAAATACTTAATTGAAATAATATAGAAATTTAGTAGATTTAAATAAAATATATTAAAACTAGAGTGTCTAAAAAGAGATATGGTATAGTTAGGTAATTTTGTTTCGATTATTGAAAAATAAGAAATTTGAAAATGTACCAAAAGAATTGCGTGTGATTAAGAATATTTAAAGTAACCCTGTTTTTATTAAGAAAATTTGTTGAATAATAAAAAGAGGAGTAATTGAAATCTACGAGGTGAAGATGAAAATTTAAAATAATAAGTATAAGTGGGGACATGGACTAATGAAGATTACAAGTATGTGGTGAAACTAATGGATAGCAGAATTAATATACAAAAATGAATCATTGGAAAAATATAATGGGTCAAGTTTGTTGGAAAAGTCTATTTGACATATTACATTAATCAAATTGGATTACGTCAAGCTGTTTAGTACTGAGTGAGGCTTTCAGAAGAGATTTATCGGGTAAGGGAAGCTTATTCCAGGAGGTTGGCAAATAAGGTAGCAAGTAGGTGTCTGCAGAATTTGCTTTGTTGGCTGCTTAATGTAGAAAATGTGGAGTTGCTGACGTTGGACGGTTAGGACGTCTTGTCTGTATGTGGAGCATGCATTGTGGGAAGGTGCTTGAGAGGGTCGATTAGTAGGCAGAGAGGAGCAGTTTGATTGGCATCTGGAACGTTGTGCATACCAAGTGAAAGGTGGGAGAATTTATTATCAAAGTCGTAACTAGAAAACGAAATAAAGACAATAAAAAGGTGAACTATTTATGAAAATACTTACTGTTTTAATGTTGTTGTGTACCATTGTAATAATCGGGTATTTGTCATTTGAATTTCAAATCTGTTTTGACATTTGGTTGACATAAGTTATTGTGACTTATGTGAATAATGAGATTAAAAATATTGTTACGTTCTTAACGTTCGGGCTATTTAAAATTATACGACAAACATGGGTTCAAATATTTATTTACACAATGAATTATTACGATTATTGTTTACAAGCACATGCGAGAATTATCAAGCAGATTACAAATTAATACAAGCACTAACGACTATCGGTACATGTATTTCTATTACATACGGATTTATTTATATCACTCTTAAACACTAACGATTATATATGGTTGTTTATTTCTATTTGTTATATGTACACGCGGTCATTTATATGGGGGCTTCCAACAAGCCTCGACGTGAGTTCGAACTGCCCGGAGAATTCATTCAGAACTGACTCGCATCCCCGCTGCGCGAGTATTTATCTTTCACTGTAGAGGTTCCAGAAACTTCTCGGCATTCACTGGAAATTCCAGATAAAAGCATGACGCATCTGACCTCGGGCGCGCGTGAGTCATGCACTGCACCTGGCTCCAGATTGATCCGAAAGTCTGGAACAATGTGACACATCTGCACACCTGCTTCTGCCGGCAGCCTTTGATTCACCCGCGCACATCTGCTTTCAAGGCCGTTCTTGCGTTCGTTACACTGCCCCCGTCTTAGGTCGTTCTGTCCCAGAACGAGTTGAGTCGGGTGCCTGTCTTCTCGCTCTTGTGGGGGTCCGATGGCGGTACTTGCATGTGGTGCGCTCCTTGCAAATGGACTGGCTGAAGAAGCAGCAGCCCACCGTGGTCTCCAGGCTTCGCAACAGCACACCTCGATCTGGACGCCGGTTGTCTCTTGTATTGCCGATCGGTAGGCCATCAGGAACAAGTGCATGTCACGCGGATGCTCGGAAACCCCCTTGGACAGATGCTTCCCCATGGTTCCGTTCATCCTTTCCACCATGCCGTCCGATTGAGTATGGAGGGTCTTGCGTATCCCCAGTAGCTTACAGACGTTCTGGAACGGTCCAAACTCAAAATTCCGGCCCTGGTCGGAATGTAACTCCAGGGGGACTCCAAAACGGCTGAAGCACTCCTTCACCAGAACATCAGCGACAGTACCGGTCTCTTTCTTCGGAACGGCGTATGCTTCGGGCCATTTGGTGAAAGGTCCAATGCACACCAAGATGCATTTATTTCCCGCTTCGGTACCGGGGCATGGTCCGGCGATGTCAATGGATATCCCCTCGAACGAACCACCGACGTTGTACTGCCACCTCGAGGCTCTACGTCTTCCAACCGGTCCGTTTCCTGTAGCGCATGCTTCGCACCTCCAGCACCACTCTCGGACGTCACCTTTGCAGCTCGCCCCGTAGAACCTTTCTTGGACCTCTTGCAACGTCTTCTTCAATCTGAAGTATCCCCCAGAGGAGCCATCATGCAGGTGGCGCAGTACCTCGGCCACTCTACTCCTTGGAACCATCGATCGTGATCTCGTTGCCCTACTGTCCTCATCTTCCAAGATTCTGGTCAGGAAGTTGTTGTCCAGCTGCAAGGAGTCCCATTGCGCCCAATAAGCCTCCACTGTTGCGTTGGTGGTGGAGACCTCCTGTCAGGTAGGTCGACGGCCATCTTGCTTCCCGGCTATAACCGGGCCTAAGTCGGGGTCGTTCTCCTGGCTGCTCTGCAACTCGTCTGGCTCCCACGAGTCGTCGACTACAGTGGTACGATTGGCGGGTACCGCACGACTCTCCAGTCTCGAACAGTGGCCGCAGTCCGCAGGGCAAGGCCTCTTGGATAACCCATCGGCGTTGCGGTGGACTGCGCTAGGTCGATAATTTATTCCCAAGTCGAACTCTTGTAGGCGCTCGATCCACTCAGCCACCTGCCCTTCAGGGTTCTTGCACTGCAGCAGCCATCTCAGAGCAGGATGATCGGTCTTCAGCAAGACTCTTTTGCCAAACTCAACTGATTTATGTTTTCCTACGTCAGTACGGCCGCTGGGATGATCTCCGCACTCGACGATGTCCTGGTACCGGGCCACCAAACCTTCTATCTTCTTCCGTTTTCGTTGGCTCATGCCCCCTCCCAGTATTGGGTTCCTCTTGACGGTTGCCAGTTCCCTGCTGACGTTCATCATCCTTACTGGGACCCCAAGCCCAGTCTTCATCAACGTCTTCCCTACCAGGATACCATGAGTGAGCTTCTTGCCACCATCAGGCTCGACCACGCGCACCACGTTGCCCCGGAGATCGCCATCCAGGTATGCACCCACGACCCTCTCGGTTCGTCCTTGCAGAGTAACATCTTCCGCCCATACCACTTGTGCCGCGATCTCTCCTCTTGGGTGTCGGGAAAGCTCCTTCCCACCCACGTGCAACTCGCCGCGTCTCAGGTCCAAAGCGTACTCACCCTTATCCACAACATCCATTCCCAGGATGCACTCGTCCGCACTGTCAGCATAATCGGGCTCAACCACGCGCACCACGTTGCTCCGGAGATCGCCATCCAGGTATGCATCCACGACCCTCTCGGTTCGTCTCTGCAGAATAACATCTTCCGCCCATACCACTTGTGCCGCGATCTCTCCTCCTGGGTGCCGAGAAAGCTCCTCCCCACCCACGTGCAACTCGCCGCGTCTCAGGTCCAAAACGCACTCACACTTATCCGCAACATCCATTCCCAGGATGCACTCGTCCGCAATGTCAGCATAATCGGGCTCAACCACGCGCACCACGTTGCTTCGGAGATCGCCATCCAGGTATGCATCGACGACCCTCTCGGTTCGTCCTTGCAGAATAACATCTTCCGCCCATACCACTTGTGCCGCGATCTCTCCTCCTGGGTGTCGGGAAAGCTCCTCCCCACCCACGTGCAATTCGCCGCGTCTCAGGTCCAAAACGCACTCACACTTATCCATAACATCCACTCCCAGGATGTAGTCGTCCGCACTGTCAGCCACCAGGTCCCGATGCTTAAGGGTTTGATTCCCAATCTTCAAATCAGTTTCCCCATGTGTGGCCACCGCGCCCCCCGTGGCAGTGCGAAGGCGTGTCTCGTTGTGCAGCAGCTGACCCTCGTCCCTTACTACGTCGGACCTGGCGATGAACTTCGTCGCTCCAGTATCCAACTGCAGAGACCGAACTCTTCCATTTATTTTCCCATCAAGCTTTTGGATTACTTTCTCTTCTGCGGCTTCCAGCTCCTCCTGCCAGGCCTTCAGCTCTTCTCGTGCTTCCTGCCCGGCTTCCAGCTGTTCCCCAAGATTCTCTTGTGCTTTTTCTGCCTTCTTTCGACCGGATCGCAATTCTTCCTTAAGTTCATCCTTGAGGTTTTCTTGAGTGGCTTTCAATTTTTCTTCAAGTTTTTCTGCCTTCTTTCGGCCGGCTTTCCATTCCTTAAGTTTTTGGACTGCTTGCTCTTGCTCGGCCTTCAGCCATTCCTTAAGTGCTTTCGCGGCTTCCTCTGCCTTATCGTGTGCCTTCTTTTGGCCTGCTTTCAATTCTTCCTGGCCAACTTGGATCTCTTTCTTAAGTTCCTCCTGTGCTTTTTCCGCTTTCTCTTGCGCTTTTTCTTGCGCGGCTTTCGATTCTGCTTGCGCTTTTTCTGCCTTTTCCTGCCCAGCTTGAATCTCTTTCCTAAGATCCTCTTGTGCTTTTTCCGCCTTGTCCTGGCTAACTTGCATCAGTTGCAAAAGTTGGCTTAATTGGGCTTCCATTTTGCTGCTTTGAGATCGCGTCAAAGGCATGCACAATACTCACTTCAATTTATTTATCTGACCGTCGTTTTATCGGCACTTGTTAAATTATTTATTTAATGTTTGTTCAATAATTTTCTTATAGCCCCCGGTACAAAACCTCACACCGACACCACTGTTACGTTCTTAACGTTCGGGCTATTTAAAATTATACGACAAACATGGGTTCAAATATTTATTTACACAATGAATTATTACGATTATTGTTTACAAGCACATGCGAGAATTATCAAGCAGATTACAAATTAATACAAGCACTAACGACTATCGGTACATGTATTTCTATTACATACGGATTTATTTATATCACTCTTAAACACTAACGATTATATATGGTTGTTTATTTCTATTTGTTATATGTACACGCGGTCATTTATATGGGGGCTTCCAACAAGCCTCGACGTGAGTTCGAACTGCCCGGAGAATTCATTCAGAACTGACTCGCATCCCCGCTGCGCGAGTATTTATCTTTCACTGTAGAGGTTCCAGAAACTTCTCGGCATTCACTGGAAATTCCAGATAAAAGCATGACGCATCTGACCTCGGGCGCGCGTGAGTCATGCACTGCACCTGGCTCCAGATTGATCCGAAAGTCTGGAACAATGTGACACATCTGCACACCTGCTTCTGCCGGCAGCCTTTGATTCACCCGCGCACATCTGCTTTCAAGGCCGTTCTTGCGTTCGTTACAATATTGTAATATCATTTTTTCACAAATCAGTTAACTAGATAAAGGAATCCACCCTTGATTTTTAGGAGCTATCTCGACTAAGAATTATTTACATTCTATACATAAAAGGGCAATTTTTAATTAATTAATAGCATATTTATGGCTCCGCAACGTGGAGCCAGTACAATATGTATGTATTGTCGGTAACCTTAGTTTACCTAGCCATGTAGAGGCTAGTGCGTTATACTCTTGCGGCTGACGGTACAATGCACAACTTGCACCGGGTTAAAATGTAGTACACAAGAGCATATTGGTACAAAACCTCGAACTATAGCAACAAAATAATATAAAAGTCATGTTATAACAAATGTGCGATACTTTCACGTTGCACGTGTTGATATAACTGGAATCAACGATTTCTTCTATGTCGGCATTATTTTCCTTGGTGAAATACACTTTTGTATATTCATAACTACTAGATTTACTGAAAACTACACTAACACAATGTTTAAATAAGTTTCGAAGGCAGAAATAAACACATATTTATTTGTTTTGGTTATTTTCAAGGCAAGCTGATGCAAACAATAGTGAAAACTAGACAAGAGCTGAGAATCGGAAATAGGTTTATGAATATTTTCTTCTACCACCCTCTTTAAATTATGGACCATGCATTTTAATACACCCTGTATTTGGAACAATTTTATTTTTAAATAAATTCCACTTGTCAAAATTTAAAAAGAAATTACTTTATTGTTCTTATAAGTATTTAAGTAGGTATATCTCAGTGGAAGACCAAAGCCAAAAGTAAATCCAACAAAAACCAAAATAACGATTGTCGACAGGTCAAACAATAATAAGCACGATATAAGACAGCTAAACCGTTTTGAGCTGGTAAATTAACATTTATCTAGGTTCTATCTTTGATATCGAATTTAGGCGCAGTTGAAACTGAACCACGACAAAAATACAAAAAAAAAACAAGGTTGCAGTTTGACAGATTATTGCTATGAAAAGGTCAACATATTTCTAAGCGCCTTATAAGACTTATGCAAAGCCTAGTAGTGTTTCCACTATTGATATGTGTTCTGAACACCTGAGACAATCCGCACGAAGAAAGATGGATGCTATGGAAATGTTCTATTGAAGAAAGATGCTCAACGTTCTTTGGATTGCCTACCGGACTAATACCTTCATGTTAAAACAACTAAATATCCGCCACATATTATCCAGTGTGAGATATTTTGGCCGTATGATGTGAAAATAACGAAACAACATGGAAAATAATCACCCAGGGAAAATAGAAAGAAAGAAAACTCGACGACGTCCTCCGACTCCCTGGATCCATCAAATTAACCACACCACAGGGAAACCCATGCGCATACTAATAAACGACGTACAGGATAGATACTTGGAGATAGAAAGGTAAACAACCTTGCAATGGCCACCAATATGATGATAGGGAATCAGGACTGATGAGATAGAGAGAGAAAGAGAAAGAGAGAGAGAGAACGGGGGAGAGAGAGAGAGAGGGAGAGAAAAAGAGAGAGAAAGATAGAGAGAAAAAGGGAGAGAGAGAGAGAGAGAGAGAGAGAAATATCAGTAGTATAGTCACTGGCTCTTGCACAGAACAGTCGGGTTCGATTCCTACTAGTGTCGACTGCCATAAAAATATTTTGTAATATACCATACAATTATGCTGTATCGTTGTTGCAGTTGCAGATATGTTGAAAATAGACATATAAGTACAAAATTACATAAATAACTTTGTTTATAATAAAATTTAAAAATTCGTCGTTGAAGTATAATAAATTATCGTTTAAGTTTCCTGCTAAGTAAAGATCGAATTATTTTATTCCCCATAATCTTTTGGTGCGGTTACAGCTGAGAACAATGAACGAAGTTAATATGGGATTCAAGATAAACCTCATTAGTGCATGGTTGGGAAACTATTTATACCACAATGTTTTCTTTGCATAAAATTCAACTAATAGAATAAATATCTGGATATTAACAAACAAATGTTATTCAAATCTGTGTATTAAATTACAACGGTTGCAGTTTTATTATAAAAAAGATTATAAATCCAGCTGGTAAACATCTACAAACCCATAAAGTAGCTAAACAAACAGACCATTGAATTTCTTATTTAGGAAGGTCAAATTAAAAATAAGTGTATATTTTTTAGTTCTACTACATTTTTGTGTAACGTTGCAGAAATTCGAGGGCAGATCTTAAATTGCTGCACGGCGCATTTTCTGAGTAGCGAATAAAGCAGAACGTTGGAAATGGGAAGCTGACTCCTCGGGTATTTTAATATTCTCAATAAAATTATGAGCAAACTTTCGACTGGTCCTATCTGACTACGGAGCTACTGCTATAGGTACTATCTTTTCATGGATAACAAAGTTAGAATTAATAATCTAAAACTAAATAGTTAGTAATGCCTAGCTATTATTCTTAAAGTAAGAAGAATAAGCACTCATCTAAAATACATCTTTCCTTAGTTTCCTCACGTGTATACATTTTAAAGAAACGAGAATAATCCACTTAAGAGTTTAAATTCTTTCCATTAATAGCTATAATTGTAAAAAAAATAGTAATAAAAAGTTTACTTAAAATTATATTCTTACTCCTGTATTAAGCTAACAAATTTCCAGTATATCCTTTTTGATCATCAGCATATCATTCTGCATAGAATAGCGTGACAAATTATCTTAAATTATGTTTAGTTGCAGCCTTATCTCATCTCGACCGACATGATCCCTTTAATTAAATTGAAAATGGTCTCTGTGTCTTTCAAAAATTTTAGGTTATGCTTACTATTTCAGGTGCTGTTACTATATCAGGAAAACACGTTCTTACTCAATGTTTGTATGATTGATGTTACACGAGAATTATATACTGCAATTGGTAATATTATTCCATATTCTCAACTTTCATTTAGACAGAAAAAAATATTTTATAGTTGTTTGTTAGCATTTATTACAACCCTTTATACTTTACTACTAACACTGAATATTTTCATTCGTACAGAACTGATTTTCCAAATGACCTGTTATGAATTATGAACTATGAGATTTCTATCAATACAAAGTTTAGTTATCTTGTGCTGACTTTTCTTTATCCCTATATGTCCCTACGTCCGGTTTTCCAGCAATTTGCTGTACATGCTTCTGTTTCTTGCGAATAGGATGTCGCTTCTGCCATTGTATTTCATTTTAATTCCACTATGTTGACCCTCGATTCACATTTCAGTTACTATCTTGGAAAACTTGCCTTCCTCCATCCTCCATACGTGGCCAATCCATTTTAATTGTTGTTTTTCAATCGATCTATCTTTATTTATCAACGTCCAGCTCTCTGCTCCGTATGTTAAGGTTCGTTGGTATACCTTTCTATATATTCGTTTTTTTGTTTTATTACTTATCTCCCTTTTTGCTACCGATGTGTTATTTATTGGGTAGTGTATCTGCTTGGCTTTTTTTACCATATTTTGTATCTCTTTATAAACATGTCATTTGAAACGATTCAGCTTAGATTGACAAATCCCAAACTGCTTATCAGGCAAGTTGTTTAATTTTGTATGTCATGCATGGTAGAAATGTCCTTTAGAAACGTGGACCGGACAAAAAATTAATTGTAAATGACTTTATTCTCATAAAGTAAATGCAACATTAAGTAGTTCAAATGTTCCAAATACAAGCACCGACATACGTAAGTTTTTTTAGGGCAACTTTGATGAATCTTCTTTTGAATTACATGTTATTTTACTATCGCTTGACATTACTGCCCGAATATAGCTTTGTTATCAACATTTATTTCTTTCACAGGTGTTCTTTCTCTGCTTATCGTCTTCACATTGCCTTTGTTTATGTTTATTTTTCGATTTACTTGTTCTAATAGTTCTTTCTACTAACAAATGGTCCGCGTATAGTAATTGTTAACTACATACCGACAGAATCTGTCTATTTTCGATTTTAGTTTTTACTAATTGTATTTTTCTAATGCAATTCTAGTGTAAAAAGTAATGAGATCAGGATATCCTCTTTCTTTATCCCTTTGTTCAAGTAAACGATTTTGGTTATTTCTCCATGAATTCTGACATTACTCTTTACGTTATGATATAGACTTTTAATCGTGTCAGGCAGTTTTGAGCTTATCTTATGTTTTACAATGTTTTCCATGTCCGCCTTCTTGAGCTGTTATCCAACACAGCCATTATGTCTAAGAATTCTAAGTTTAATTTATTTCCTTTTCCCAGATATTTTTCTCTCTTATAGTTTATTTGGTATACCGGGTAGTTGGTCATACCTCTGAATATAGGCAATTTACATAGCTTATCACGGTTATGCACATTCCTGCTCACCATTTTTATTGAAAATTAAAGAGAATAATTTTCCGCGTCGTTTAGTATTAAAAACTTATTGGATATTGTTAATTGTGTATAAACACATTAATTTTAAAATTTAGATATTCTCAAATATATGTATGTATGTATAATCAATAACCTCATTCTACCTTGCGGTGTAGTGGATGGTGTTTTATGTGCTTGCATCTGACGGTACAATGCTCAACTTACCCCGGATTCAGGATACAAAGTTGGAGCGCGCCTTTTTGTGCTTGCACAGCAACCATTGTGTGAGGTGCGTGTTGCTTGGTGATGTATTGACATTGTTACTCTATCTCTTAGGTCTATGGTTCTGAGTAGAGCACAGTTAATTTGGTGCTCAACTGTGAATGGTCTCACCAAGCCCAGTTCAAATCGCAAGGCTGCAGAAAATTCCGGTCCTCGTGGGATTCGAACCGAAGACTTGCTTAATGCAAGGTAAGCGCTTACCCATCTGCGCTACTCGGCTTCTTCTCTTCCCAAATATAAGTGAGGGGAATATACTCCTAAGTATCTTAGTGCTTAGTTCTTATCCAATGCCCTTTCTTCATTATCTTCTTTCTTTTTTATCGCTTCTTTCTACTTATGTGTATTCGATATTTTTTCGTTTCTTTTGCTATCCTAGGTTCTTTACTAGTGACGACTCGCTATCAGGAGCCAAAAAGCCATGGCTCCACGATAACAAACTAGTCATTCACTATTTCTTTTAACTGAAAGCAATATTTTCTGTACTTATTTTTCTTATTTTAAGTAATAAACAAAGTATGAGTAATTTTTATTTTCTAAATATTAGGTAATCGTACAATAAACGCTGCTTGCTTTCCGAACGCATGCGAACCAGACCGAAGCGGCTAAAGCTTTTTCTGCAGTTGATAGTTCGCCGGGGGGTCCAGCGGAAAGAGGTAGTTCGAAAGATAAAGGATAGTTTAACTTTCAATGAGAGCCCAGTCCGCTTAAGCTCAAACCTCAGGCAGGCTCAGTCTATTTCGACCCCTACGAAAGGGGTGAGTGTCGAGTTTGTGATTACGTATGCCAACAAATTTAGAATGTGGAGTGTCTCATGAAGGTGCCGAGCATATTCAGAAAATGCCAATATACCATCTTAAGACAAGGTTACTTAGATAACTGTGCTATGATCTATTTTCTTATACTCATAATTCGAAAGTAAATTGTCGCACACATCTTGAAATAATATAATTATGTCAACCGTTCATGCAATTGTGTATGACAAACAGTGGAAGTAAAATAATAATTATTGACCAAATTGTACACTTAAACGAAAATGAATGAGAGATATTCGATTTAGTTTATCACATTTCATTAGCCTGTAAAATTTGTTTTTTTTTTCACTATCCTAACTTTTCCCAGTCTATATGCGAAATATTTAAACCTCAGGATATCGGAAACTGTCTTAGTCTATGAGGGGGTGGTAAATGCATGTTAAGTTCGGTGCTTAGATCTACCGTCAAAATTGTCCATCTTGTAGTTGGCATCCCAATCCTATCTCTCCTCTCCAATTACGATTTGCTGGTAGTACACTTTGACATCTCGCTCTTTCTTCCTCTCTTCTCTTACAATACTTCTGAACTCCGCTTGCATTTTTCCTTCCTCAATCGTTAAGTCATTTTCTATATATTCATTCTTTTTTCTTGTCTATTATTTCTCTACTTCCCACAATAGTATTTCCGCTACTAACATTTGTTTGTTAACTTTCTTTATCGCACAGCTCAGTGGTATATTAACTGTGCTTGCCGCCAGAAGCCTCTTAAAATTTTGCTCTCAAATTTTACTTATTATTTGAAAAATTCAGAAATGATTGGCTGTGATTGTTTTCGGTTGATATTTTCAGTAGATATTGAGATGATATGCTACCTATAGCAATTCGGGCTCTTTTATTATTATTATTAAATAAGTTTTAATTAAATGGAAATGAAACATGATCAGAATTGGTACTTTATTAATCACTACTGATAGAAATATTATCAGGATTAAACATTGATATTGTTATGATATTGGTACAGGGGTTTAAAAATCAGATTAATGGAATTAAAGAATTACAGTAAATGGAAATTATAAAGATCAATTTAGATGTGAATTGGATATTAAAATTATTAAGATGCATTTAGTAAAGAAAGAAAATAGAATCTATAATTTCATAAAATGAAGCTGATTGAGAAACAGGATTCTAACTTAATTTAATATCTAAAATGAATTTGGAAATTTATGACAAATACTTTTTCGAAATAGACTATTGAACATAGTAGGTAGTAATCAAATAATAAAGCATTTATAGTGTGTTGGATGGAAAACATAAGCTAGATCGCTAAGGAAATGTTTTTATTGATATATAAAATTTTGAAACGAAAAGATGTAACCGAATTGTGTAATTGGAAATTAATAAATAAACCATTTTAATAAGTTTATAAAACATGTTTGGTATATGAAAGGGTTGGAGTTTAAGATAAAATTGGCATGGTGTAAAAGAAATAAAATAAGATGTTAAAAGCAAGAAGGTGTGCAGGCTAAATGGAGGAAGATAAAGAATGGTCAGAATACCAAACTAAAGCAGTTTTAACCTACAAAAGCAAATAAAAAGAAAGGAATACTCAATTAAGTTCATTGTGGGATTACATTTGGCATTTTGCATCGATTGAATTGGATTACAACGAACGATTTACAAGGGAAGAGAATAGCAAGGAAGTCATTGGCAGAGTGAGCATGTTTAAGGGGCTTGTCAAGTGAGGTCTGGTAGCTTGTCTCTAGTCGGGATTCTTGGTGCTGAGCTGTAATGTATTTCAAATGAGTAATTTGGATTGAATATTAAAGAAAAACAACTAAAACTGGGGTTTGTTTGGATCTGTGCTGTGTAGGCTGATTCCTGGGGCAAACTAGTTTCCTGAGTTAATTTGGATACTGATTCTGGACATTTTGGCAGTTTGGTTGTCAGTGGAGGCCTTCACCGTGGTTTTGAGTGGGTCAATTGTGGTGTAATCAGTAGCAAAGTTGAATTAATTTAATAAAGGGAGTGCTTACTATTCGAGATTGTCATTTGACCAATGTAACGATCAAGTATTTGTAATTGAATTTTCAAAAACTAGTTTGACGTACCATTTGACAGAAATTTAGAATTGTCATAATTAAAATATTAACATCAAATTTCAGAATAAGCAATCTAGATAAAAGGAATCAGCTCTGATTTTCAGTCAAGTGTATCTGCAGGAGCTAGCCGAAAATAATCTTAAATATCCAAAATAAAATAAATAGGGCAACTAAATTGATTAAAATTTAATTATAAACATAAACTTATAGGCAAAACAACGTGGAGCCTTAACCTTATCATGTTTATGGCACCCAACGTGGGGATAGTAAAAATCACAAATAATACCTAAGACTTATTAGGGGCAAAATAAACCACGTTGTTAGTCGACATATTTATGTCGATCCAACGTGTGGCTTGAATGGGTCTTATTAGGGGCACAACTGTAAATAAACTTAGCATATTTGAAAAGGTGTTCATTATACTAATTATTGAGCTAAAATATCACTTAAAACGCAAAGTTAATACTTCATTTAAAATATATATATATACAGAAGGCAAGCGCTAATAACTAAATAAAGGTGGTAAGCAGGTTCATTGTTAATAATTGTAGGAGAGAATAAACAGTTTCATATTTTGATAAAAGGTCGTAATAACGGTAAAGACCTATTGATTTAAAATTTAAATAAAATGGCTGATAAAAGAATTAGAAGGAAAAGCAAAAGGGCGGAAGAGGAAAAAGGGGAGGAAGAGGAAGAAATGGAAGCGATAGCGAGTGGTGCTGAGGTAGAAATGGAAGAAGAACAGCATGAAATAGGTATGCAAGGAGATCAGGTAAGAGTACAGGTAGAAGAACAAACAAGAAGAGATGGGCATTTAGAACAGTTAATGAAAAAGATGTTCCAGTCAATGCAAGAAATGAAGAAAAATACAGAGGACAATAAGAAATATTTACAGGTTTCAATAGAAAATACTGCTGAGAAGCTGAGCTGAAGACCGAGGGAATAGAAAACAGATTGCAGGCTTCAGTACAGAAAAATGTAGAGGAAAATAAAAAGGATTCAGAAGAAAGGGAAAGCAGATTACAAGCAGCCATTCAAAATACTGCAGAGAAGTTGCAACAGCAAAAAGTCCATGCAGATAAGATGGAAGATTTCTTGAACAAGTTAAGGGAAGAATTTAACAAAGTACAACATGAAAATAAACAGGAGCTACAATTACAAATAAATAAGATTTATATGATATTAGATAATTATAAAGAGGAACTTAAGAATGAAGAGAGAAAGAAAGGCAGATGAGGCCAAATTAGAAGTTATTTTTCGGAACAATACTTATGAAAACTACTTATTTATGCATGAATTAGAACAAGAAGTATTATTGGGAACTGATAAAATAAATCAGAAGTTGGATAGTTTGGTAAGTAAGGAAAATGATACTGCGGAAAAGAATGAGGAAGTCAAAAGAATGGAGAAGACAGCGATGATGAGGAAAATGTTGATATAGGTAATTTGATTATTAATACTAACAGCAAAAGAAGAGAACTTGAAAACACTAACACAGTTTCGAAAATATACCGGAGAAGAGATTGAACAAGAAAGTATCGTAAATGGGATACAAGCTGTTGATTTTGACATTAGCGGACGAAAAGAAAAATATTGGTGTACGCTTGATGCCAATATTACTGCACATTGTAAATATGGATTTAATGAAGTTGCTTGGAGAGCAAGTAGTGGACTTACAGAAAGGATCAGAATAAATGAAGCTGGCACAGGTTCATTACTATTAAATAAATTTGGGATGATTCGAAGAACTGTTCCAATTAAGAACGATAACAGACGCTGCATAATTAAAGTCAACAAAAGCAAGGAGAAAACAAAGAAGCATAAAATTAAACAAGGGTAGATAGGTGATAAAATATTCAATAATAATACAGAGGTATGGCATATCATTATAATCAAAGGATTTTTAAGATGACAATTAAAAACTCGGACGTGTAAATATGTAAATAACAATCCTTAATGTTAAAATAATGCTGCAGTTACTAAACATAAATTCAGTTAAAAGAAATGTAAATAAAAAGATGGATGTTTTTACATGAAGATTTTAGGAAATTAATAAGAACAGAATTAGAATGAAAGGAACATTTAATAGTACTAATTTTTAAAATTACATTTTAAATAAATAATTATTTTATTTTATATTTTAAAGAAACGCTTTGAAGCGAATCTTTAAAGTTAACACCAATATAAAAACATTTCAGATATTCAGTACCGGCAATTTTTTGGCAATTCTTCTTACTGGCAAAATAAAAGAGTATGCGAAGTAATACGGAATCACCTATATTCGTGTATTTTAAAAAACACAGTTTCTAAGAGTTGATTTGCAAAATAAGCTTCTGTTTTTTATACTTGCTTCTTAGATTGTTAAAATGTTAATCCAATTGCGTTTTAAAAACTTATATGATAAAAATGATCATAGGAGAATCAAATATAGAAAAATCATCATATTTAAATAAATGCTAAAATTCGTTTGAGAAAAGAAATGCCCATTCGTGTCGTGTACACATTCATGTTGATTGTGAAATAGTTTCTACAATAAACGTGCTATTTACATATAGAGTCTCATTTGCTATTTTATTATATTACATCCAAGGCAACAGCTTCAGTGTAAGTAGTTTGTAACATTTCCTTGCCATCTTGCAATTTGGAATTTTCTTTGATTAATAAGTTTACATTGATTTTTTGCGTTTAAATATAAAATAAAAGACCTGCCCATGTTTGACGTTCACTGATCTCTGGAACAAGTTTTTATATTGTTACTTTATGGTTAAAAATCTAAAGATAAAGAGTTAGTAGTTCTATTTTTATCAAGTGAACTTTAATATTTAAAATAGTTTGCCCTCTAGTCCAAAACTACGTACAATTTGACATGTAACTCATTATAATTGCTATTCATACTTACTAAACTACGCAGTACTCGAATACTGGTTTTAGTTCCCGGTTGAAGAACAGATAATGTCGTTTCTGAATTCTTCCAGAGGAAAATGTCTTAAATGATAAATATTTAAAAAGTAACAATTTTCAATTTTATGAATAATGTCAAAAACAACTGTTAAAATTTAAAAAAGTATATCTATTATATAATGCTTATTAACGTATAAATTCACTTTGATATTATGGTAGATGACAATTCCTGTTTTCCGATTATCATACCGAGTATCGTTTTCTAGAAAAAATATGAAATGCAAACTCCGCCGTAGGCCGTCCTTCAACTATCTCCTTTTCCCTGTACCTACTTAGTTATGTACATATTTCAGCAGATAAAGGCATTAAACTGTAATTAATCAAAATACAAAGCAAACCGTTGTAATCTGGCATCATTCTACTCAAGACAGCTTGCGGTTTTTGCAAGTTTAATTTTGTACTCGACAAGCCTAAGTTTTACTAAAAACGGGAAAATCCCTACACTTAATGGAAACCTAGTACTAAGGAAGTAAATTAATTAAAACTAAAGGCGCATATTACATTCTGTAGAAAATCGATAAAACGCAGTAGGATCAAACTTGGCCATGGAACGATAATGTTCATCGGCTACTCTCTTCAATTACTCAAAATCCGTCTTCGTAATTAATTTAATTTACTTTAATGTAAATTAATAACTACCAGCACGACCGTCATGCAACTATAATACCGCGGAAAAAATTAATTAAGCAAATGAAACCGGTATTGAATCAGTTTCTGAATAGACAAACGTGTCGTGGAGCGGAGGACGGCACGTGACATCCCGATCTGCTGATTGACACTGACAAGGTGAAACCTCGTGCACGCCACTTATGACGAACCTGTGACGAACATCCACGTGAAGGTGAACTGAACAGAAGTACGGCTACTCCAAGGCGGAGCAAATAATCAGGTGCTTTCCACATTGCCGACAATTACGGGAATCGCGCATGGAAAATTGACAGCGCACGAAAGATGTCGTTATATACCACAACAATATTAAACAAAATCATTTGGTAGGTATTTCAGCGTACAAAATAGTAAGTAAAACACAGTACATTTGCTTATGAGATCAATGCAGTTGGTATTTTTTATTTATTGATTACTGAGCCAAGAATTATACGTTATGTGCCAATTGAAGGGATTTTCTTACAATACAAGTTCCTGATTACCAATATCATGCGCGTGCACTTTATGCGACTAGAGAAGAGAAAAAAAAATCCCTGACCCAATGTAATGTTGTGTATTTTTAAGGTTTTTTGCACAATGGAAACCCCACAGTTGTAATCCTTTATACTCGTTTCTATATGATAAGTTTTGAGATGGTTAAAGTTACTACTTTTTACTTTAAAATTAAAGCTGTGGCGAGTTTTCCAGAAAATGCATTTAAGTGCAAAATCAATTGACACACCAACCCCTGAAGATTTTATTTATCTGACACACCAAACTTTTATTTAGTTTTATGGTAAAAAGGAAGCTATACTTTATTTTCTAATCAAATTATGGTTGAAGGCAGGGTGGTACAGATCTCTGTTAAACCAAGATTTGATTGGCGGAAAAGTCAACAATGCTCAAACCTGATTAGTTCAAGTTTACAAAATGCGATTTTATTCACTTTTGTTAATTTAACCAAAACCATTTATTATAAATAAGTTATCCATGTAATAGAGTCACAAATATCTTGTATATTGCAATGTTCTTCTTTGTGGAAATATGAAACGTTTAGTGTTCGAGTAAATGTACCAGCGATTTCTGAATAACTGGAAGGTAATACCAAAGAAGTCACTAGCTTCAAGTTTATAGAGCCAGAACAATTGTGCAAATTCGTTTAACCGTACTCGACACAATATCGTGTGTTAATACTCCCAGAACCGCAAGGCGGCGTGGACGAAGCAAAATGCAGCGAGCAATTTTACTCTCAAGCAAACCGAAGCTGGACAGCTACAGGGATCTTT